>ML410709.1:0-31171 GCA_005239525.1 Nicotiana knightiana
ATATATATATATATATATATATATAAGTTCACTAATTCTAACATGTTCATGTGCCTTATTTTAATTATTTTTTATTTTGAGTGCACGCAAATGTCCTTTTACTTAAGTGGTCTCAAGAGACAGATCCAGAATATAAGTTTTATGGGTTCCATCTTTAAGGTTCTTAGTATTAAATTCATTTTAGTTTAAAATAATTGGTTCATTTAGTATCTATCATTTGTGGCAATTTTAATAATTTTATATACATAAATTTATATTTTGCGTTGAAAATACTGAGTTCAGACGAGTCTAGTATCTGTAACTGTGCATACAGCTCCAGTCTTAAAGGAACTGGATTTTGCAGGCCTTCACATATACTATCCCTATCACCTATAAGCTCGTACTATATTATGTACTCCTATTTGATTCCAAAGTTAGACTTATTGCACGCAAAGGGATGGATATAAACGTTTCGAAAAGAGGGAAGAATTGTTCCACAATTCTGTACTAAATAACCTTTTGAAAATCACCCGCGAGTGCGACTAATATACTCTACATTAAACGAAAAATAGGAAGAAAAGCTATTCTCGTGAGAAACTGATTGAAAAAAAGTCATAATTCTATTTGCGTTAACTGGACCTTCCTCCTCCCCCCTAGCCTCATCATTAACTCATTAAAATATCCCCTCCCCCCTCCTCCCAAACAAAAATAAAAAAGAAAAAGAGAGCAAACCGTTGATCCTTGCGTTTCGACATATAAGCTGCAGCGTATAACAAAGGTACTTTAAGTCAGAGGCGAACTTAGGATTTGAATGTGTCAGATGCCTTAATTTCCTTTAATGTATATCTTGTATTAACTTAAATTGAGTTTGTTAGGAACGTTTGTTCGATTATTTTTAGTTTATTCAGATCAACTCAATAGACTTAGATATCAAGAAACAGACGTAATTAACATTTTAAATAAGAAATCTACACACACACTATATATATACATATATATATATATATATATATATATATATATATATAAAATAAAATCAACATTTTCACTAGGGAATTACGAGTAAGATAACATCTTCAATAAGAGAATTACACCAGAATAAGAAAATTAGGGAAATATCTTCAACAGATGAATTATACTCTATAAGTATAGAATTAAATAAACTACTAGTTCCTAAAAATTAAAATCATAAATCTCATATCTTTTTTAAGCAATTCTTACAAAATTTTTATATAATTTAATAGTAAAGAAATTTAAATTATATTTAATAACCATAGAATAACTCAAATTTTTATGATATAATAAAGAAAAGATGAAAAATGAATTCGATTTCATTGCAAAATTCCAGAGACCCAAGTTTTTTTATTTTTGAAAGAAGAAAACTCATAAATTCGAGATTAAGAATACTTATTTTATAGAATTCTAAAATTTTGGAGTTTCTTTTTTGAATGTTCTCGCTAGATACCATATATAAAATAATAGAATAGAGGAAAGAAAAATATAAAAAATATCAAAACGAATGAGAGGTAACCGAAAAGGAAAATGACTTGGACAAAAAGAAATAAAAAGCACAAAGAAAAAGAAAAGTTGGACAAGGTTCAAGATAAATTCCAACCATGAAAAAAGCTTTCAAAATGGTCTATCAACCATGACACATTTGTCTAGCTAGTTTATGATTGCGGGTGACAGGATCAAATGTTTAACCTAGTTTAAAAAAATTTCAACATTGATATATGATAATTTTATCATCTTAAAGGGTGTCATGCCATTCCATCCTAAAGGAGTAGATCCGCCCCTGCTTCTCGTAACTAAGAAGAGAAATGAAATATTAAGATTAAAGAGTGTTCAAATAAAAGATGTATTAATTTTTCTAGAAGTGACCAATTAATGTAAATGTTCAACGTAAATAAAAAAGGAATTAACCTAAATAACTACTCACCCAAATGCTTAAATTAAAAATAGTTGGCATATATATAATACATGTATAATCCATGTGTATTAAGATGTGTATAATCATATATAATCAGTGCATAATCTATAAATACTGATTAGAAAAGTAACCAATAACTCTGACCGCCTATGTCACGACCCAAAATCTATTAAGGTCATGATGGCGTCGGACCCCACTGTCAGGCAAGCCAACACTTAATAATTAATAAAATCTTTATTTTAAAATTCTTGAAGTCATTCCTTTTTTTTATTTTCTTAAATAATAATTAGTGAGCTTCCACTGAGTAAACAATAATATCTTTAGCAAATTTAAATAGTTAATAAATCTCATAGTTATCCCAGAACCCGGTGTCACAAGTGCATGAGCAAATTTTCTAGGAATTATACATGTACTACAATACTTGTCCGGAATACAAACTGGACAAGGAATTTTAAATAAATACAATACATCCGAGGAAGACTCTGCCGGTTGCGGGTCGTCTCTGGATGGTGCAGCTCGTCTAAGTCTCCAAGTCAGTCGCAACACTACGTCAAGCAGGGCCACTATCTATGAATGTACATGTGCAATAAAATGCACAACAAGTGTAGTGTGAGTACGAAAACAACGTGTACTCAGTAAGTATCCCGCCTAACCTCGAAGATTTAGTGACGAGAGGTCGAATTTAACACTTGTTAGAAGTTAATTTAATAAAATCAAGGGCGACACCAAGCATAGATATCATAGGCAATTTAATAAGTACTGACAGGAAAAAACAACTTCTTTCACACTGAAATCTTTAAATCTTCGTCATTTCAGTTGACAATTTATAATTTCTAGGCCAGCAATCAGGTAAAAATCACAGCAAGTACGCAGTAAATATCATGCGCAAGCACTACCGAGGGTCGAACGACGCGAACCAACAATAATAAAATGTGCACTGCCGAAGGTCGAACGGCTCGAATCATAGATGCATCTATTACCCTGCTCGCAAATCGATCATGTGACGCGGTCATATATAAATAATAGAGTTACCCTGCTTGCGAATCATACATGCGACTCTGATACTCATAAATACAGATATTCACACAATAAATTCACATTTTATCAGGAAAACAGTTACTCAAGGAAGTGATAAAAATAGACTCGAAGATAGTATTTAAATATTTTCTGAAAATTCATTTGCCAAGTTCGATAAGGTTTTAAATATTATAAATTTATCAGTAAGGCTACAAGTACGTCAAGTAGAGCATGCTTTATCAGGAAAATAATTATCCAAGGAAAATCAATTCCCTTTATAGATGATTAAGAAAATGAACTTTAACCTTCTTAGGTATTCAGTTACTAATTCGATAATTTTAACGGTGTACTTTTTATTAGAAAAATTACAAGTACAACAAGTAAAGCATGCTGGTGGGTCCTAAACTACCCAGACACAAGCATGATAGTATCTACGCACGAACTCCCGTCACCTCGTGCGTACGTAGCCCCCACAAATAGTAGCACATATTCGATTAGTTCACCTATGGGGACAATTCCACCTCACAAGGTTATAAAGGAGACTTACCTCGCTCCGAAGATTCATAACCGACCTCCAAGCCCTTCCGATGACCCAAATCAATGCACAATGCCCCAAAACTAGCCAAATAACGGGCAAACCAGTGAAAATATACTCTAATACTTGTAACAATTCAAATTATATAAATTCTCATCTCCGCTAGAAAAGTTGACCGAATTTCCCTCGGGCTTACGTGCCCGGATTTTGAAATTTCTCGAAGATATACTCTACACATAGCCTTACTAACTCAAATATATAATTTACTCTAATTGTAACGACCCGGTTGGTCGATTTGAGAGTTAGCGCCCCGATCCCCTAATAACTGCTTTCTCCAAGTCTATTTCTGCTTTTGGAACTTGTTGGAACGTTGAGTCGTGGAATTCGGAGAGTTTTTGGACACATAGTCCTTATATGTGAGTTTAAGCTTTAGAAATCGGACCGTAGTTGGAACTGTGGGAAGACGGGTCCGGAATGAGATTCCGTCGATTCTGTTAGCTCCTTTGGGTGATTTCGGAGTTAGGAGCGTGTCCGGAATGTACTTTCAAGGTCTGTAGTAGATTTAGGCTTGAAATGGCGAAGGTTAGGATTTCAGCGATTTCGACCGATAGTTGGAATTTTGATATCGGGCTCAGAACGGAATTCTAAGAGTGTTTGTAGGTCCTTTGTATCATTTGTGACCTGTGTGTAAAATTCTAGGTCATTCGGACTAGTCTTGATGTGTTTCGGCATCCGTTGTAGATTTTGGAAATTTCGTAAGTTCTTAGGCTTGAATCCATGTATAATTGGTGATTTTGGTGTTTTGTGATGTGTTTGGAGGCTCGACTAAGTTTGGGTAAGGTATTAGGACTTATTGGTAAGTGTGGTTGAGGTCCTGGGGGCCTCGGGGATGTTTCAAATGCTCCGCGGGTGATTTTTGAACTTGGAGAACAGCTGAACCATTTCTGGTTCGGGTGGCTCGCACCTGCGATAGACTTTTCACAGGTGCGGACAAGCAGGTGCGGAAGAGGGGCTTGCAGGTGCGTACTTGGCCAAGTCAACCAATCCTCACAGGTGCAGTTGGGTTTCCGCAGGTGCGGCTAACTGATCGCAGGTGCCGCCTCAGGACTTTTAGTGGGTTTTCGCACCTGTGATGGAATTTTGCAGGTGCGGTCCAAGGGGCGCAGGTGCGGAAATCGCTTGGCAGTTATATCAGATTCAAGGGCTTTAATTTTATAGCTTCAAAAATCAATTGCAGCTCGGGTGTGGGGGATTTGGAGTGAGTTTTGAGGATAAGCTTCATATATAACGATTCCTAACCCTATTCCCTTTGTATATCATTAATCTATGGCCATTTCTTCCATGCAATTAAGTGGTTTAGGTGAAAAATCATGAAAATGGGAAGAAGTTTCCCTAATTAGAAAATTCGAGAAGTTAATAGGATATTGTCGTCGGTTTTCGATGATTCTTGTTTGAGTGAGTTCGTGAGTGAACGGGTGTTATAAATTTGTAACTTTCACTCGATTCCGAGACGTGGGCCCGGGGGACTTTTTGGGAGATTATCCTAAATTCGCGTATTAGCCTCGAACTTATTAGCTATTTTGATTCCTTAAAGTGATATTTACATTATGCAATCGAATTGAATAGATTTGGGTCATTCAGAGTCGGATACTCGTGGCAAAAGCGTGGTTTCGAGTTGAGTAGCGCAGTCGAGGTAAGTGGCTTGCCTAACTCTGTGTTGGGGACTTCCCCTTAGGCTATTTTAATATTGTTTTATCTTGTTTGGCCGCCGTGTACGTGTGATTTTTCTTGAACTATTCTAAATAAAAAAGGTATCATGTACTTTCCCCCTGTACTGCATAGCATATTTAAATTGGGACTACGGACGAAATTCCGGGAGCTTTCCCCTTGTACTGCATTGCATATTTAAATTGGGACTACAGACGAGATTCCATGAGCTTTCCCCCTGTACTGCATTGCATACTTATTACTGTGATATATGTTGTGCTGAGCCGAGGGCTCCATGTTATTATTTCCTTTCTGCTCATTGTTTCTACTGATTTGCCTCAACTTATTATATCCCTCTGTTCACATTTTCATACTGTTTTACTATAAAAATCCAGTATAGCCTTAACTTGACCTCGTCACTACTCGACTGGGGTTAGGCTTGGCACTTACTGGGTACCAATTTGTGGTGTACTCATGCCCTTTCCTGCACATGTTTTTCGGGTGCAGATCCAGGTACCAATGCTCAGTTTCGTGGCTAGGGGTCCGAGCAGCTGTTAGGAGACCGAAAGGTAATTCTGCCGCGTCCGTAGAGTCCTTCGCGTAACCTTCCACTCCAGATTTAAATAGATTTCTTTTTCATGTAAATTCCCTCTCATCGTATAGAGCTATTTTGAAACAGAGCTTGTGACTAAAGTGATATTCCGGGTTTTTGGGAAAAGTTGTATTTTGTATGCGCCAAGTGGCGATGTTTTCATTGTAGACTCACTTATTTTTTCTTTATTTCTATTTCTTTTATTTAATATGTGTTTCCGCAATTAGGCTTACCTAGTCGTAGAGACTAGGTGTCGTCACGATGCCTTCGGAGGGGAAATTGGGACGTGGCAAGTTGGTATCAGAAGCGTCTAGGTTCATAGGAGTCACAAGCCGGTTTATTAGAGTCTCGCAGATCGGTGTGGAGACGTCCATATCTATCTATGTAACTGTTAGGAACAATCATATTCTTTGATTTCCTTTTTCGTGCGAGTTATTGACATCAAAAATTCTAATATCTTATTCTACTCTTTCCCACAGATGGTGAGGACCCGTACTGGGAGGACCGACGACCAGGCACCCGAGCCCCCTGCCAGATCCGCTAGAGGCTAGGACCGGGGTAGAGGATAACCGTGCAGAGCAGCCCGAGCACCAGTGAGAGCAACGACAGAGAAGCCTACGGCAGCCCGAGCTGGAGAGCCGGCACAGGAGGTCCCCATTGCTGCTCCAGCCTTGAAGGAGACTTTCGCTCAGTTCATGAGCATGTTCAGTACTCTAGCACAGGCTAGACTATTTCTGATAGCTCCTGCTACATCTCAGGCCGGGGGAGGGACAGAGACTCCCGCAGCCCGCACTCCTGATCAGAGGGGCCAGGTTGATCAGGCCCCGGAGTATATTCCTATGCCCCCAGCGGCTCCAGTTCAGCATGATGCTAGGGCAGTGGCTTCTGAGGCTGAGCAGCTCATACTCGAGAGGTACAATAAGCACCACTCACCTACTTTCAGCGGACTAGCTTCAGATGACGCTCTGGGATTTCTTGAGGTGTGTCATCGTATTCTCCGCACTATGGGCATTGTGGAGACCAGTGGAGTTTATTTCACCACTTTCCAGCTGAGGGGAGAGGCATATCAGTGGTGGCGGGACTATGAGCTGAGTAGTCCGGACGAGGCAGCCTCACTCACTTGGACTCAGTTTTTAGAGATGTTTTTGCGAGAGTATGTCCTTCAGAGCCTCAGGGATACTTGTTGCGTGGAGTTTGAGCAGTTGCGCCAGGGTACTATGACTGTGTCGGAGTATGCAGTCTGTTTTAGTGAGTTAGATTGGCATGCCCCAACCTTGGTTGCCACAGTCAGAGAGCGGGTTCGCCGCTTCATCGTGGGACTCATCCTAGTATTCGGACCAGTATGGAAAGAGAGTTGGAGATGGATATGACTTACCAGCAGGCAGTGAGTATTGTCAGGAGAGTAGAAGGGATGTTCGCCCGGGACAGAGAGGAGAGGGAGGCCAAGAGGTCTCGAGAAATTGGCCATTTTTCGGGAGCTCGTGCACCAACAACACGTCATGCTAGGGGCTTTGTGGGTCGCCCTATTCATTCAGCCCTTCCAACAGCCAGCGGTATTCCAGCTCCTCCTATACCTCAGGAGTTCTATTATGCACCGCCAATATCCAGCATGCCTCCAGTTCGAGGTGTTTTTTCCGGCCAGCCCAACAGGCCAGCTCCTATTCAGTCTCAGATGCAGCGTCCCAAAGGGGTTGTTTTGAGTGTGGTGACACTCGTCACTTGATTAGAGATTGCCCCAGGGCCAGGAGGGGTGCGCCTCGATAGTCTTATCAGCCTCCATGTGCTCTGTCGGGTCCTCCGGCTATTCTTCCAGCCCTAGCTGCCACTCCACCTCCTCAGCCAGCTCGAGGTGGGTGTCGGGGAGGTAGAGGTCGCTCTAGAGGGGGATCAGGACAGATATTATGCCCTTCTAGCCCGTTCTGAGGCTGTTGCTTCAGACTCGGTCATCACAGGTATTTTCCCTGTCTGCCATAGGGATGCATCAGTATTATTCGATCCAGGCTCTATGTATTCATATGCGTCCTCTTATTTTGCTCCACATTTGGGGATATCTCGGGATACTTTGAGTTCCCCTATCTATGTATCTACTCCTGTGGGAGACTCTCTAGTTGTGGACCGCGTATATCGGTCGTGTTTGATTTCTCTTAGTGGTTTTGGAGACCAATGCTGATTTATTATTACTCAGCATGGTAGATTTTGATGTTATCTTGGGCATGGACTGGTTGTCGCCCCATTATGTTATTCTTGATTTTCACGCTAAGACCGTGACGCTAGCTATACTAGGCTTACGGAGATTAGAGTGGAGAGATACCTTAGAGTATACTCCCGCAAGGTCATTTCATTTCTTAAGGCTCAGCGGATGGTTGAGAAGGGGTGTGATGCGTACTTGGCCTATGTGAGAGATGTCAGTGTTGATACTCCTCCAGTTGAGTCAGTTCCAGTAGTGAGGGACTTTCCTGATGTATTCCCAGCTAATCTTTCGGGTATGCCGCCCGATAGAGATATTGATTTCAGCATTGATTTGTTGCCAGGCACTCAGCCCATTTCTATCCCTCTTTACCGTATGGCTCCTCTGAGTTGAAGGAGTTGAAGGAGCAGTTATAAGAGTTGCTTGATAAGGGTTTCATCAGACCCAGTGTATCACCTTGGGGTGCTCCAATATTATTTGTGAAGAAAAAAGATGGTTCTATGCGCATGTGTATTGATTATCGGCAGTTGAACAAGGTCACCATGAAGAACAGGTATCCTTTGCCTCGCATTGATGATTTATTTGTCCAGCTACAAGGTTCCAGCTACTATCATTAGTTGATGATTCGGGAGCCGGATATCCTGAAGACTGCCTTCAGGACCAGATATGGCCACTATGAGTTTCTTGTTATGTCATTTGGGCTGACCAACACCCCAGCAACTTTTATGCATTTGATGCACAGTGTGTTCCGGCCTTCTCTTGATTCCTTCGTCATTGTGTTTATTGACGACATCCTAGTGTACTTCCGATCACGGGAAGATCATGAGCAGCATTTGAAGACTGTGCTTCAGACTTTGAGGGAGAAGAGATTGTATGCAAAATTCTCTAAATGTGAGTTCTGGCTTAAATCAGTGGCATTCTTGGGCCACATATTATCTTGGGATGGGATCAAGGTAGATCCGAAGAAGGTGGAGGCGGTGCAGAGTTGGCCTAGACCGTCATCAGCTATGGAGATCCGCAGTTTCCTTGGTTTGGCTAGGTACTATCGCCATTTTGTGGAGGGTTTTTCATCCATTGCAGCACCGATGACCAGGTTGACTCAAAAGGGTGCTCCCTTCAGGTAGACTGAGGAATGTTAGGGGAGCTTTCAGAAGCTCAAAACAGCTCCAGTGTTGGTATTGCCTACGGGTTCAGGGTCCTATACTGTCTATTATGATGCTTCGAGGATTGGCCTCAGAGCGGTGTTGATGCAGGATCGTAGGGTGATTTCCTACGCGTTCGGACAGTTGAAGGTGCATGAGAAGAACTATCCAGTTAATGATCTCGAGTTGGCAGCGATTGTTCACGCCCTGAAGATATGGCATCATTATTTATACGGTGTTCCTTGTGAGATTTTCACCGATCACCGGAGTTTGCAGCACATATTTAAGCAGAAGGACCTCAATTTGCGCCAGCGGAGATGGTTGGAGTTGCTAAAGGAGTATGACATCACTATATTATACCACCCGAGGAAGGCCAATGTGGTGGCCGACGCCTTGAGTTGCTAGGCGGAGAGTTTGTCATACGTTCCAGAAGTTGAGAGGCCCTTAACATTAGATATTCAGTCCTTAGCCAGTCAGTTCGTGAGGTTGAATCTTTCGGAGCCTTGCCGGGTTTTAGGTTGTGTGGTGGCTCGGTCTTCTCATTATGATCGCATTCGAGAGCGCCAGTATGATGATCCCCACCTTCTGGTTCTTCAGGATAGGGTTTGGCGAGGTGACACCAGGGATGTGACTATAGAAGATGAGGTGTGATGAGGATGCAGGGTCGGATCTGTGTGCCCAATGTGGATGGGATTCGGCAGTTGATTCTTGAGGAGGCCCATAGCTCGCGGTATTCCATTCACCCGGGTACCGCGAAGATGTACCAAGATCTGAGACATCACTATTTGTGGAGAAGAATGAAAAAGGATATAGTGGAGTTTGTGGCCAAGTGTCTCAACTGTCAGGAAGTCAAATATGAGCATCAGAGACCGGGAGGGTTACTTCAGCAGATTGAGCTTCCAGAGTGGAAGTGGGAGAGGATCACCATGGAATTCGTGGTTGTACTTCCTCGGACTTTGAAGAAGTTCGATGCTATTTGGGTGATTGTGGATCGGCGGACTAAGTCAGTCCATTTCATTCCTGTGTTGACTACATACTCCTCCGAGAGGTTGGCGGAGATTTATATCAGGGAGATGTTCGCCTCCATGGTATTCTAGTATCCATCATTTCAGACAGAGATACACAGTTCACTTCACGGTTCTGGAGAGCCGTTCAGCAGGAGCTAGGCACCAGAGTAGAGTTGAGTAAAGCATTTCACCCTCAGACGGACAGGAAGTACGAGCGCACGATTCAGATTCTTGAGGATATGCTCTGTGCCTGTGTGATGGATTTCGGAGGGTCATGGGACCGATACTTTCCACTTGTAGAGTTTGCTTATAATAACAACTACCAGTCCAGCATTCAGATGGCGCCGTATGAGGCTTTGTATGGTAGACGGTGCCGGTCCCCAGTGGGATGGTTTGAGCCGGGCGAGGCCCGATTGTTGGGTACAGATTTGATCCAAGACGCCTTGGACAAGGTGAAGGTGATTCAGGAGAGACTTCGCACAGCTCAGTCCAGGCAGAAGAGTTACGCGGACCAGAAGGTTCGTGATTTTGCATTTATGGCTGATGATCGGGTTTTGCTTCAGGTATCGCCTATGAAGGGCGTCATGAGGTTCAGGAAGAAAGGTAAGCTGAGTACGAGATTTATTAGCCCTTTTGAGGTGTTGCGACGTGCTGAGGAGGTTTCTTATGAGCTAGCCCTGCCTCTCAACCTAGCAGGAGTTCATCCGGTATTCCACGTCTCCATGCTTCGGAAGTATCACGGTGACCTAACTCATGTTTTGGATTTAAGTTCAGTTCAGTTGGACAAGGATTTATCATATGTTGAGGAGCCAGTAGCCATACTGGATAAACAAGTCAGAAAGCTTAGGTCAAAGGATATTGTGTCAGTAAAGGTTCAGTGGAGGGGTTAGCCAGTCGAGGAGGCGACTTGAGAGATCGAGCAGGATATGCGCAGTCAGTACCCTCATCTTTTCACAGCTTCAGCTATGTGTCTATACTCGTTCGAGGATGAAAGATTTTCTTAAGATGGGGAGAATCTAACGACCCGGTTGGTCGATTTGAGAGTTAGCGCCCCGATCCCCTAATAACTGCTTTCCCCATGTCTATTTCTGCTTTTGGAACTTGTTGGAATGTTTAGTGATGGAATTCGAAGAGTTTTTGGACACAAAGTCTTTATATGTGAGTTTAAGCTTTAGAATTCGGACCGTAATTGGAACTGTGGGAAGACGGGTACGGAATGAGATTCCGCCGACTTCGTTATCTCCGTTGGGTGATTTGGGAGTTAGGAGCGTGTCTAAAATGTGCTTTCGAGGTCAGTACATTTTGGCTTGAAATGGCGAAGGTTAGGATTTTGGCGATTTCGACCGATAGGTGGAATTTTGATATCAGGCTTGGAACGGAATTCCGAGAGTGGCTGTAGGTCTGTTGTATCATTTGTGACATGTGTGTAAAATTTGAGGTCATTCGGACTAGTTTTGATGTGTTTCGGCATCGGTTGTAGATATTGAAAATTTCATAAGTTCTTAGACTTGAATCCATGTATAATTGGTGATTTTGGTGTTATGTGATGTGTTTTGGAGGCTCGACTAAGTTTGGGTAAGGTATTAGGACTGGTTGATAAGTTTGGTTGAGGTCCCGTAGGACTCGGGTATATTTCGGATGCTCAGCGGGGGGTTTTTGAACTTGGAGAACACCTGAACCATTTTTTGTTTCTGGTGACTCGCACCTGCGATGGACTTTCTGCAGGTGCGGAAGAGGGGCTCGCATGTGCAGACTTGGCTAAGTCAACCAATCCTCGCAGGTGTTGTTGGGTTTCCACAGGTGCGGAGCCGAAGATGCGGCTAATTGACCGTAGGTGCGGCCCCAGGCCTTTTAGTGGGTTTTCGCACCTGTGATGGAATTTTCGCAGGTGCGGTCTAAGGGACACAGGTGCGGAAATTGCTTGGCAGTTATATCAGATTCGAGGGCTTGAATTTCATAACTTCAAAAATCAATTGAAGCTCGGGTGTGGGCGATTTGGAGTGAGTTTTGAGGATAAGCTTCATAGGTAACGATTCCTAACCCTATTCCCTTTGTATAAAATTAATCTATGGCTATTTCTTCCATGCAATTAAGGGATTTAGGTGAAAAATCATGCAAATGGGAAGAAGTTTCCCTAATTAGAAAATCCGAGAAGTTAATAGGATTTTGTCGTCGGTTTTCGATGATTCTTGTTTGAGTGAGTTCGTGAGTGAACGGGTATTCTAAATTTGTAACTTTCACTCAATTTTGAGACGTGGGCCCAGGGGATTTTTTGAGCGATTTTCCTAAATTTGCGTATTAGCCTCGAACTTATTAGCTATTTTGATTCCTTAAAGTGATATTTACATTATGCAATCAAATTGAATAGATTTGGGCCATTCAGAGTCGGATACTCGTGGCAAGAGCGTGATTTCAAGTTGAGTAGCGCAGTCGAGGTAAGTGGCTTGCCTAACTCTGTGTTGGGGACTTTCCCTAGGCTATTTTTAATACTGTTTATGTTGATTGGGCGTCGTGTGCGTGAGGTGACGAGTACGTACACGGGCCATTGTTACAAAAATTTCATTGTTTCCTCCATGACTTAAATCATTTCACTCCTATTTCACTGAATCATGTATCGAATATGTAGTTTAGATTAGGAAATAGCATGCCCACCTGTTTTACTTGAATTTTCCCTAGCTATTACTATATGTACCATGTTTAGGTAGTTTTATCCATACTTTTGCCTGTGATTTTTCCTGAACTGTTTTAAACAAAATGTATCTTGTAGTTGTACTGCATTGCATATTTGAATTGGGACTACGGACGAGATTCCAGGACCTTTCCCCTGTACTGCATTGCATATTTAAATTGGTACTACGGACGAGATTCCGGGAGCTTTCCCCCTGTACTGCATAGCATATATGTTGTGCTGAGCCGAGGGCTCCCTGTTATTATTTCCTTTCTGCTCATTGTTTCTACTGATTTGCCTCAGCTTATTATATCCCTCTGTTCACATTTTCATAATGATTTACTATAAAAATCCAGTATAGCCTTAACTTGACCTCGTCACTACTCGTATGGGGTTAGGCTTGGCACTTACTGGGTACCAATTTGTGGTGTACTCATGCCCTTTCCTGCACATATTTTTTGTGTGCAGATCCAGGTACCAGCGCTCAGTTTCGTGGCTAGGGGTCCGAGCAGCAACTGTTAGGAGACCGAAATGTAATTTTGCCGCGTCCGCAGAGTCCTTCAAGTCACCTTCCACTCCAGATTTAAATAGATTTCTTTTTCATGTAAATTCCCTCTCGTTGTATAGAGCTATTTTGAGACAGAGCTTGTGACTAAAGTGATATTCCGGGTTTTTGGGACAAGTTGTATTTTGTATGCGCCAAGTGGCGATGTTTTTATTGTAGACTCACTTATTTCATCTTTATTTCTATTGCTTTTATTTAATATGTGTTTCTGCAATTAGGCTTACCTAGTCGTAGAGACTAGGTTCCGTCACGATGCCTTTGGAGGGGAAATCAGGTCGTGACACTATTTTTCATGCTCAAATTCGGGGGCAAAATCCAAAAATATAAATTCTAGGTTTTCTTCCAAATCCCATAATTTTCCACAAATTCCCACACTTAAATCCGTACCTAAACCATGTATTTAACTTGAAATGAATTGGAACGACTTACCTTGTGATGCTTGAAGAAAATCTCCCCTTGAAGCTCTCCACAATCTCCCACACCAAATGAAAATAGGAGAAGAATGGCCAAATTTCCCGTTTATAACACTGCACTGCATCCAGTCCTTCCGCACCTGCGGTGACTACGCCCGCACCTGCGCTCCCGCAAGTGCGCCTAAACTCTCGCACCTGCGGCTTCCTCCTTCCCCAGCCGGCTCTGCACCTGCACTCTCTCATCCGCATCTGCGCCTTCGCAGGTGCGAAAATAACCTCGCACCTGCGGCCCCCAGCCAAGACACCCCTTTTTCGCTTCTACGAAACCATAGCGGCACCTGCAGTGCCACACCTGTGGCCAAAACCTCACAGGTGCGGTCACACCAGATGACAACAGCCTCAGCTTTCTCTCAACTCCAAATTTGATCTGTTAACCATCCGGAATCCACCCGAGGCCCCCCCGGGACTCCGTCTAATCACTCGACTCAGTCCCATAACATCCCATGGACTTGCTCGAGGCCTCAAATCACATCAAACAACGCTGAAACCACGAATCGTACTCCAATTCAAACTTTATGAACTTTGAAATTTCAAACTTCTACATTTGATGTCGAAACCTATCAAATCACTTCTGATTGACCCCAAATTTTGCACACAAGTCACATTCAACATTATGGACCTGTTCCAACTTTCGGAATCTCATTCCGACCCCGATATCAAAATTTCCACTTCCGGTCGGATTTCTCAAAAACCTTAAAATTTCTATCTTTAGCCAAATGGCTTCAAAATAACCTACGGTCCTCCAAATTCACTTCCGATCGCGCTCCCAACTCCTGAATCACCATACTGAGCTATTCCCAGACTCGGAACCCCAACCGGACATCAATATCATTGAAATTCACTTCAACCCTGACTTATGAAGTTTCTTCTAAAATGGTGACTTCTACAAGATGCACCGAAATGCTCCCGGGGTCGTCCAAAACCCGTTCCAAACCTACGCCCAAGTACGAAATCATCATACGAACCTGTTGGAACCTTCAAATCCTGATTCTGACGTCGTTTACTCAAAATTCCAATCTTAGTCAATTCTTCCAACTTAAGGCTTCCCGAAATGAGAATTTTCTTTCCAAATTGACTCCGAACTTCCCGAAATTCAACTCCGACCACGCCTACGAGTCATAATACCTGAAATGAAGCTGCTCATGTACTCAAACTGTTGAACGACGCACTAGAGCTCAAAACGACCGGTAGGGTCGTTACATCCTCTCCCACTTAAACATAGGTTCGTCCTCGAACATGCCACGAACTACTCTAGAATTTCCCAAATTCATTATTTAACACTTTGTGCACCTACCTGTGCTTCCACCACTCAGTTGAGCTCATTAGCTCGATAAAATCTGACGATATCCTACTTTATCCATACAATAAGCTCAGAACCCAGTTCCAACACCCGAAAGTCTCTGCCAGGCTTGTTTCCAATATATGAACACCGTATCAACAACCACACGATGTACCAGAACATGACTACATACCTTTGCTGAATTAGCACCATGCACCGCATAATTCATCACCTAACCACAATGACATTCCTTGAACCTTAATAGCCAATATTCCACGAATCTGATGCTCCCAATGCACCTCATGACATATATATAGGTCTTTCTATAATGCTTACGATACCACCACAATGAAGGAGATGTGTAGAAACTCACAACCAACTGCAGAGTTAACCAAGCATTGAATCCCTCTACTTGACTAGAATCATCACCTCATTACTAACCAAATAATGGTATTTGTTCTTTAATATACACTTCACATAACCTTATCGCACTGATCCCTGATCCGATAGCCTCGTCTCACCCTAGTATGAACTGCTCAGGCAACAAATTACCCCAGACATGACCAACAGTCTCACATGATGCCACAATGCGCCAGTAAGCCACGACTCGAACGCGATACATAAAGAAAACGAATTATGAAAGTAACTATTCAACTCATGCAATTAATATGAACCTTCCTCCGAAAAGCAGGAAGAAAAACACAAGAAAATAGATATAGGGAACCTTACTCAACATCACACTGTTGCGGCGTGTAACCCGATCCAAATAACATACCTATGGCGGCGTGCCACCCGATCCACACATAAAATTTACATAAGGAGATACACACCGAGCTAAATTGCTCATTACCACAAAATACTGAATACCGGTCACAAGCACGTTAAGTGTATAATACCATCCTGGGGAGACTGATAGAGGCATATGCTACAAAACTCAATCATAATTAAGGTGCGATATATATAATCTGAATCTCAAGAGCTATCCTGCTCACACAATATCATCACTACGGGGGAACCTCAACACATAAGAAATTATCAAGTCGTTCCACAACTCACACCGCACAACATAATATTACATGAAATGGACTGAGATGGAACAACATTTAATGTTCTAATACCCCTTTATGAGAAGAGCTATACTGAAATAAACACATCTGACTCATATAGAGCCCATAATCATATTGGAATCCATTTACACCCCTCAAGCCGATTCTTCTTGCACTGCACTAGACTGATATCCTTACCTGGGTTCATATTAACCCACTTCCTCTCATAATACGCAAGAACAACCATCATAGTTGGGACAAACACCCCCCACAATCCACAACCAAATGAATTGAACGCCTTCCAAGCATTAATTCTCAAATAAGCAATATTACACTTCTTATACTCAGTCTAAATCTTCAATCCATTAAGTGACTACATGTCACACTCATACGATCTTCCCATGGTCATGCTCCCACGTCCTTCCTCACAAGGTAGCAAGTCTGCACATCCACCACTGGCCACACTAACGCTGTAAAATAAATCAAGAACCCATAACCAGGATGCAAAGCCTCTTTCACCAAACACCTATCTCATGTGACACTGAAGACAACACCATCTTACTCTAAAAATTCAAATCCCTTTTTCTTGCTCATCCGAGCTCATGACATCCTTGTCAACACCGAACCGCAACCTCGATCCTTACTTCCAGTTACATACTGCTTAACGCACCTAACATGCCAATATGAGATAGCACAAGAATTCCATCATAACTTCTGAACAACTAATAGGGTGAACACTTCATCATATATAAACTTTTTACTTGCCTCAATTCAAGAGAACCACCACAACACACGAGTGAATTCAAACCATCACAATACATGCAAATCTTTAAGTAGTAGTCTATACCACCATAACCCTTCCGGGATGCGCCTACCCATGGCAGGCCATAGTGCTTGAATGCTTCCAAATAAAATCTATCACGGCGACCGACAAGCCTCGCACATACTGTCACAAGCCACATGCATAACTTAATCACGCTGAAGGAACTGATCACTGACGTACATGTTTCATTTCAACCATGGCTGACCAATCATTTTTTCCAATTTATCTTTTACTTGACTTAGAAGTAACAATTTATCTCTCCTCTCAAGTGACTTTATATCACGAGACCACGTTGTCTCAAATCCCGCAGGTCATCTCATACCCTCCAATGTTGCATCGCAAGCCGAAGATAACATGGAACACTCGGAGCCTCCTATCACAGTCTGCTGCAAAAAGACAAATTCTTAACCATGTTTCGGGCTTGAAACCCTTAAACACCGCATTCTTAACCTTTTGAATTCATTGGAACCATTGTTGAGAGTCATCCACTCTGGCTTGGTCCCGAATATAATCAACTCTGCGGCTTTGCTGGCACATAGGACACCCATCTTGATAAGGCACCCGACCGAATCCCTTCCCTTGTAAGTTACTTCTGTACTAAGCATAAATCCTGAATCTTTCCAAAGCCTAAAACTGATTCAATAAGGCCAACCCTCGCACACATTTATCAAATCCCATGCTCAATTGCTATTTTACTCATTTCCCCTTAGATGCAATAACTTGACAATACGCCGATAATACGCAACCCCATGAGAAGATAATCCTGCAACCCAATCGCAGGCTGTGGGACTCTCCCACTTAGACCGAAGCTGCTCCTTGCACCACTCTAGACCCCACCGAAATTCTTTCTTCATTGCTGACATGATCTTGCTCAACCTACCCGTCAAATTCTTCTAAATTCTCCTGTTAGCATTCCATGAATACTCAAATTCCCTCGCATCATTCACATATTCGGCCTCCTACCGAATAACCACTGGAATTCCTCGCAGAAACTTGCCAACCACACGACCGCTAACCTTCTCACAGGAGATAACCCTCCTGCGGAAATTACCAACTGACACCTTCCAACGACGTTGTACTGCACAATCTCTACGACATCAATAACCCATCCTACACCTGTTCTCAATTACCAACTTTACCAGTCCGTCCGCTCCTCATGGACATATACTAAATGCGCGAAAATATCTTCAAATCCACAGCGATGCTGCATCCTTCTTCATATCAAACAACTCCTCTTTGTTGTATCTGATCTTCCACCGAAATAGCCAATATTTCAATTTAAGCCCATGGACCCAATCACCGTCCACTAAAATTCTCAAATTTCTCCAAACTTGTCCTCAAGATGAGCATCTATCTTACCACAGAACTCATATGCTACGCTGCCCCTCTCCCACTTTAGTTAACTCACTCCTTTAAGCAACTACCTAACTTTCGTTTCTTACATCTGGCCTTTTAAAAATTTATCCGCCACCTGACACTTCTCACATGTCCTTCCTCATCCCTTGCTTCCTAGCCGTTGCCTCAAACAAATATCATTCTCTGTGGCTCTTAAACTAGTAGATCACCACAACTTTAAACCTTTCCGAAGATCATTTTTCTTGAATCACCTACATTAGAAATACCTATTCAGTTCTGAACCACTGCACACCACGATCTCTGACAATCGCTTCTTCAATATTACTTCACAACACTCTGACCCAATGCAACCGAAGAACCTATAAAATCGACAAACTTAACATATTCTATTCGATCAAAGACGACGATATCACATCACTGATGAAAGTTCCACCTCACTTGAAAACACCAAGTCTTATTACTTTATCAACCCGATCATGCACATTTATAGTCCAATTGCCTTTCCTCTGCCGAAAATAAAATACTGAAATCTCGGAATCACTCTCTGAGAAGACCTCCTTCCAAGTCATTCATTGTCCCAACAGAGGGGCAAGATTCTTATCACCACATCAATACCGTGCGGTGACCAATCATAAGCGTCATAACAACCTGAGCATAGCCTCAAATCCCTCAGAAACACAGCTACTGAGCTGAAACAACATATTATCCTTCCGTAGAGCGACGACAATAGCCCCAACCAACTACGCATGGAAAAATATCACGCACCATATTTGTAGTACCATTACCATTCCTCAAATTCCCGATTCATAGAAAGCGCTTCGCGACGCGTAAAATTGAGTAAGAAGGAACGTAGGCATAAGCCTTAAAGGGAATCAAACCGCACGATGAGGAATCAAGAAGGTAAGTACTCCTAACAACCATGTAGCCTCTCGAAGATAAGTACAGACGCCTCTGTACCGATCCGCAAGACTGTACTAGACTTGCTCATGACTCGTGAGACCTAAGGGAACCTAGTGCTATTATACCATGTTGTCACGACCCAAAATCCATTAAGGTCGTGATGGCGCCGGACCCCACTGTCAGGCAAGCCAACACTTAATAATTAATAAAATCTTTATTTTAAAATTCTTGAAGTCATTTCTTTTTTCATTTTCTTAAATAATAATTAGCGAGATTCCCCTGAGTAAACAATAATATCTTTAGCAAATATAAATAGTGAATAAATCTCATAGTTATCCCAGAATCCGGTGTCACAAGTGCATGAGCAAATTTTCTAGGAATTATACATGTACTACAATACTTGTCCAGAATACAAACTAGACGAGGAATTTTAAATAAAATACAATACATCTGAGGAAGACTCTGCCGGCTGTGGGTCGTCTCCGGTTGGTGCAGCTCATCTAAGTCTCCAAGTCAGCTGCATCACTACGTCAAGCATGGCCACTATCTATGAATGTACCTATGCAATAAAATGCACAACAAGTGTAGCATGAGTACGAAAACAACGTGTACTCACTAAGTATCCCGCCTAACCTCGAAGAGGTAGTGACGAGAGGTCGAATTTGACACTTGCTAGAAGTAAATTTAATAAAATCAAGGGCAACACTAAGCATAGATATCATAGGCAATTTAATAATTAGTGACAGGAACTAACAACTTCTTTCATATTTAAATCTTCGTCATTTCAATTGAAAATTTATAATTTCCAGGACAGTAATCAGGTAAAAATCACAGTAAGTACGTATCATGCGCAAGCAATGCCGAGGGTCGAATGGCGCGAACCAACAATAATAAAATGTGCACTGCCGAAGGGTCGAAACGGCTCGAACCATAGATGCATATATTGCCCCGCTCGCGAATCGATCATGCGACGCGGTCATATATAAATAATAGAGTTACCCTGCTAGCGAATCATACATGCGACTCAGGTACTCATAAATACAGATATTCACACAATAAATTCATATTTTATCAGGAAAACAGTTACTCAAGGAAGTGATAAAATTCTCTTTTTAATGGAATTGAAGATAGTATTTAAATATTTTATGGAAATTCATTTGCCAAGTTCAATAAGGTTTTAAATATTATAAATTTATCAGTAGGGCTACAAGTACGGCAAGTTAAGCATACTTTATCAGGAAAACAATTATCCAAGGAAAATCAATTCCCTTTTCTAGATGATTAAGAAAATGAACTTTAACCTTCTTAGGTATTCAGTTAGTAATTCGCTAATTTTAACGGTCTACCTTTTATTAGCAAAATTAAAAGTACAACAAGTAAAGCATGCTAGTGGGTCCTAAACTACCTAGACACAAGCATGATAGTAGCTATGCACGGACTCCCGTCACCTCGTGCGTACGTATCCCCCATTAATAGTAGCACATATTCGGTTAGTTCACCTATGGGGACAATTCCCCCTCACAAGGTTAGAAAGGAGACTTACCTCGCTCCGAAGATTCATAACCGGCCTCCAAGCCCTTCGATGACCCAAATCAATGCACAACGCCCCAAAACTAGCCAAATAACGGGCAAGCCAATGAAAATATACTCTAATACTTGTAACAATTCAAATTATATAAATTCCCATCTTCGCTCGAAAAGTTGACCAAATTGCCCTCGGGCCCGCGTGCCCCGATTCCGAAATTTCTCGAAGATAAACTCTACCCATAGCCTTACTAAATAAAATATATAATTTACTCTAATTTTCATGCTTAAATTCGTGGGAAAAATCCAAAAATACAAATTCTAGGTTTTCTTCCAAATCCCATAATTTTCCACAAATTTCCACACTTAAATCCGTACCTAAACCATGTATTTAACTTGAAATGAATTGGAATGACTTACCTTGTGATGGTTGAAGAAAATCTCCCCTTGAAGCTCTCCACAATCGCCCACACCAAATGAAAATAGGAGAAGAATGGACAAATTTCCCGTTTATAACACTGCGCTGCCTCCAGTCCTTCCGCACTGCGGTAATTACGCCCACACCTGCACTCTCGCAGGTGCGCCCAAACTCTCGCACCTGCGGCTTCCTCCTTCCCCAGCCTGCTCTGCACCTGCGCTCTCTCATCTGCATCTGCATCTGCATCTGCATCTGCACCTTCCCAGGTGCGGAAATAACCACGCACCTGAAGCCCCCAGCCAAGCTATTCCTTTTCCGCTTCTGCGACACCATAGCCGCACCTGCGGACAAAACCTCGCAGGTGCGGTCACACCAGATGACAACAACCTCAGCTTTCTCTCAACTCCAAATTTGATCTGTTAACCATCCGGAATCCACCTGAGGCCCCCCGGGAGCCCGTCCAATACACGACTCAGTCCCATAACATCCCACGGACTTGCTCGAGGCCTCAAACCACATCAAACAACGCCGAAACCATGAATCATACTCCAATTCAAGCTTTATGAACTTTAAAATTTCAAATTTCTACATTCGATGTTGAAACCTATCAAATCACGTCCGATTGACCCCATATTTTGCACACAAGTCACATTGAACATTACAGATCTGTTCTAACTTTTGAATCTCATTCCGACCCCGATATCAAAATTTTCACTTTCGGTCGGATTTCTCAAAAACCTTCAAATTTCTATCTTTAGCCAAATGGCTTCAAAATAACCTACGGACCTCCGAATTCACGTCTGATCGCGCTCCAACCTACAGAATCACCATACGGAGTTATTCCCAGACTCGGAACCCCAACCGAACATCAATATCAGTGAAATGCACTTCCACCCAGACTTATGAAGTTTCTTCTAAAATTTTGACTTCTACAATATGCGCCGAAACGCTCCCGGGTCGTCCAAAACCCATACCGAACATACGTGTGAGACCCCATGTGTTTTTTTCTCTTCTCTTACATAATATACGTAACGTGGCATTGTTATATTAGGTATATCTGATTGGGTATAGCACATTGGGAGAATAAGAAAGAAAATGTGTGGTAATATCAAGGAACAAAAATAAATCTTTAGGTCAAAGAAATCCCTTATACAAAGATTCGTGGTTAAAGAAATGACTCGGGTAGCACCCCGCGCGTGCGGAAGGTTGAAGTTAACTTTCACATGTGGGATAAGACTAAGAGTGTCAAATATTCTAAAAATAATGTGTTATGAGGTATTATAATATCACACTGGTCACATGTTAATTTTTGGAGTCAAGCAAGTTGCGAAATAAAGTTCGGCAAAATTTATCGTAAATTTCTCTAATAAATTTTCTAAACTTTGGGTCAAATGTATCAGATTATTTTTGTCAATACATAAAGAGTTATGGGATCCACAACCTACCGAATCGAAGTTCTACGAGTCTAGTTCGCAACAAAAAACACATCACATCAAACCGACATCGGAGTAAGAAAGTTATGACTGTTTTACCACGGACTGTCAGGGTTGAAACCGGGTCGCGAACCAAGTCGGGTCAAACAAGTAGTATAAGTCACAAAATCCGACTTTTAAGACCGCAAAACATTTCATCTTCGTCCCAAAACAGTGAGAAAACTGAAGAGAGGGTTCCATGGTGTTCTTGAGTGATTAAGGTGCGTTTTTAACGATTTCTATCATTAAAGTTTGCCCCATGCCTAGAAATGCAATTTCTATGCTTTGCAATCGTTTTCCCCTTCTATTAGCTGTGTTTGGAGCTATTTTTGGAAGATAGGAATTTGTGGTTCTTGTTGGTTCTTCAATATTCATACTTGGTTTGCCAAGGTAATCATCTTCGGACTCTTTTTTGATCGTTTTTACAAAGTTCTACGGATGTTTCGTCAAGTTAGGGTCATATGGAAAATCTGCTGATTTAAACTCAATTATGAACTGTTTATAGGTGCGTATAAGCTGCATATATAGTGTTTCCAAAGCTTAGGGCGTAAGGAACAATGTTCGTGAAGGAACTACCAGCATTCAGACGTTCGTTGGAGAGGTATGTTAAGGCTAAGCTCCGTCCTTCCTTTTAGCACGAATTATGGGAAATTCCTAAGACGCCAAATGTGATATTTACTATTCTATTGCTAGAAAGACGTTCTGTGAAAGACATTGGGATCGTAGCTGAAGTATTTTCATGATGCTATTAGGTTGATATTCCACTCGTTCGGTTAAATAGGGTATTCGACATCTATATATGTTATTTTGTCGGCTTTCTTAACTATATGTCCATATATATGAATTCTTACTCGTCTTTGGGTTGTGTGACTTAAAAATAAAGGCATTTAGTATTTGCGATCAGTCATTCTTCCTTGTTAAAGTGTATTTTAAAAATCTCTAAAGTGATACTCGATTTCCAAAAAAATTTTAAGTATAATTTTTATGTTTAAACTACTAAAACACTTGATTTTTTTGAAATACTTTCTTTTACTTTATCAAGAAATCAGGTATAAGGACTAAGTGAACCACCTTAAACTTTTTATGAACATCTTCAGAGTTAAGTTATCTTTCTAAAAGTCGAGTTCAGTTTTCAAGCTTATTCAAAAAATATATGAGGTTCCACGAGACATTTGTATGCGATACGAAGGTGATTATGAGATTATGATAATAAGAGTACTAATGAGCCAAGATTGGCTAAGTTCTTGTTATGGCCTATTATGTGCATTAAAAGTTCATATCATTACATGGCATATTATGCATGGACTCGAGCTATAATCGGAGGTAAGGGGCCTATTTGCCCGAAAGACTATATATATTGTACAGATGGCCACAGGTTGGCAATATGATACCGGTTAGCTACCGGGAGAGACCGCCATTGCTAGCATTTGGTTGGGTATGTCATGCATTTGCATCAATATATATGTATTCATGACATACGATTACACGAGCATACCATGCATATTTGATTACTATGAGGTCGGATGTCGGCCATGGAGGCTATCAGAGTTTCAGTGTCAGGTGGTATCTCTATTACCCTTTTTACATCAGCTATGTATGATTCTACTTTCTGCCTTACATACCAGTACATTTTTATTCGTACTGATGTCCCGTTGCCTGGGGACACTGCATTTTTCTTTCGTGCGTGCAGTTCCAGGTAGGGACTATGATCGAACCCTCCGCTAGGATTTCGGGGTTCAGCTATGAGTTGGTAAGCTCCACCTCTTCCTAGATCTTCCATAGGATGGTTACTTTTGTTGTATAGTTTGGGTATAGTCGGGGCCTTGTCCCGACAGAGCTTATGACACTCTTAGAGGCTATTGTGGACACAGTATTATGGGTTTCTCTTTGCAGCTTTCAGTCTCCAGCCCATAGGCTTGGCATGTATATATATGTGTGTAGGCATGTATGTCTTCAGTCGCGGCCTCGTCGGCCAGCTAGTACTTTATTATTTTGGCTTGTCTACCTTTGTTTATATGGCTTATTGTTATTCAGGTCATGACCTTAACGGTCCAGGCTTAGTATTTCAGATGTTGTGTTGCCCGATTTGTTGGACCCCTAGTTTAGTTAGCTAGTATGTTTAGTGGCTAACTCGATCGAATACAGTATCGAGTGCCAGTCGTGCCTCCCCTAGTTTGGGGCGTGACAAACTTGGTATCAGAGCAGGTCGTATCCCAGGGAGTCCACAAGCCGTGTCTAGTAGTGTCTTGCTTATGGGTGTGTTGTGCACCACACTTATAATCAGGAGGCTATGAGGCATTTAGGAATGGTTACGTTTCTTTCAATTAATAGATTGTGCTATAAAGCAAAGTTATAAGAACATATGAAATCGAAGTCGTGCTTTGTGTTTCTTATCTAACAGGCTACCTACGCTCAGGAGATGGCACAACGAGAGATAGGTATGGATCCGAGGGAAAGTACTAGTCGTTCCCCACCGGGTTAGAGTGATAGATTTCCTTAGAGGCACACAGTGAGTCTCCAGTACCCCTAGTTTCAGCTTCCCCAGCACTTGTTGGAGCCCAGGGAGATGCAATACGCCCAGCCTCACCAGTTCCATTGGTACCTGAGGCAGCTAGAGACACAGGACCTCCAGAACCTGTTGTTCCCCCATCTGAGACTTGGGAGCAGGGGATGAGGGAGCCTGTTCAGTTGCTGACTAGGATGGTTTCTATTCATGAGCGACAGCTAGAGTCGGGGGCAGATGCCCGGAGAGATCGGATAGGAAGCTCGACGGTACGAGAGTTTCTTCACTTGGCCCCTTCATTATTTACAGGATCCAGTTCCATTGAGGATCCCCCGGACTTTATAGACCATATGTATAAAGTATTGAGGGTGATGCATGCCTTCGTCACCGAGGCTATGGAGTTGGATTCTTTTCAACTACGTGATCTAGCTGTCTTATGGTATGAGGCATGGGTGAGATCTAGAGGACCTGATGCTCCGCCAGAAGAATGGGAGGACTTCTCTGAGGCATTTTTAGCCCATTATTTTCCACGGGAGGTTCGAGAGGCCCGTCTTGACCATTTTCTTAGCCTGAAGCAGGGGGATATGAGTGTGAGGGATTATAGCCATAAGTTTAATTCTTTGGAGAGGTATGCACCAGATNCTTTCGCTCAGACTAAAGAGGACTTTTCCCGTCGGATTCGTGATACTCGCAGGGATAGGGAGCAGAGTAAGAGGGATCGTACTATGGGGTCTTATAGGGAGCCACAGGGTGATTTTTGGCCCCCATTCCATCGATATCCACCTCGATCAGCAGGTAGTTTCCTACCACAGATACAGGGCCAGCTGTTTGATCGTTATATTCAGTCAGGACCGGGGCAGAGCTCAGGCCAACCTGAGGGCCGTCGACACAAGCGTTCCACACAGATGAGACAGCCTACTCCTCCATGTACTCAGTGCGGTAAGCTGCACACCGGGAAGTGTAGACAGGGTTCGAGTGGATGTTATCATTGTGGGCAGACAAGACATTTTATTAGCCGGTGCATGGGGTTAGGAAGAGGTGCACCATCTCAGCCTTCAGGATCCATAGCAGCCTCTTCGCCCTCAGTCCGTGCTCCCCGACCAGGTCCACATCCTACTCAGGGTCGTGGTAGGAGGAGAGGTGGAGGAAACACCTCAGTTCTAGTGGTGTCCAGAACCGCTTTTATGCACTCATAGGCCGACACGATTCAAAGGCATCCCCAGATGTTTTCACAGGTATATTGACAATACATTCTCATGCCATTTATGCCTTGATAGATCCCGACTCTACATTTTCATATATTACTCCATTTATTGCTGGTAAGCTTGACATGAGATCTGAGTTGTTGCCACAGTCAGTAGGGGTGTCTACGCCAGTTGGCGACTCTATTGTAGCTAACCATGTCTATCGAGGTTGTACAGTGTTAATTAATGACCGTCCAACTTCTGCTGATTTAGTTGAATTGGTTATGCTAGACTTCGATGTCATTATGGGTATGGATTGGTTGGCAGCTTGTTATGCTAATATTGATTGTCGTGCAAAGTTGGTCCGATTTCATTTTCCTGGTGAGCCTGTCCTTGAATGGAAAGGTAATGCAGCCTCACCCAAGGGTAAGTTTATTTCATACCTTAGGGCTCGGAAGTTTATTTCTAAAGGCTGTATATACCATATGGTTCATGTCAGGGATATAGATAAGTATCCAGCGACTCTTCAGTCGGTTCCTATTGTTAATGAATTCCCGACGGTATTCCCTGACGAGCTTCCAGGAATTTCCCCCGAAAGGGAAATCGATTTCGCTATAGATTTGCTTCCTGATACGCAGCCTATATCCCTTCCTCCCTACAGAATGGCTCCTGTAGAGCTAAGGGAATTGAAGGATAAACTAAAGGACTTGCTCGATAAAGGCTTTATTAGGCCAAGTACATCCCCATGGGGTGCTCCGGTGCTCTTTGTTCGAAAGAAAGATGGCTCCTTGCGGATGTGTATTGACTATAGGCAAGTAAATAAAGTCACTATCAAGAATAAGTATCCTCTTCCACGGATTGATGACTTGTTCGACCAATTACAAGGTGTCAAACGTTTTTCGAAGATCGAATTGCGATCCGGTTATCATCAGCTACGAGTCAGGGATATTGATATCCCAAAAACAGCATTTAAGACGAGGTATGGCCATTTTGAATTCCTTGTCATGTCTTTCGGGCTTACAAATGCCCCAGCAGCCTTTACGGATCTTATGAACCGGGTATTCAAACCATTCTTGGATGAATTTGTGATTGTGTTTATTGACAACATCCTGATATATTCATGATCGGAAGCCGAGCATGCGGACCACTTGCGAGCTGCATTGCAGACTCCCCAGGACTACAAGTTATATGCTAAATTCTCTAAATGTGAAGTTTGGATAATTTCTGTAGCTTTTCTTGGTCATGTTATTACCGGCGATGGTATCAAGGTTGATGGCCAAAAGATTGAAGATGTGATGACCTGGCCGAGGCCCTTGAATCCGATAGAGGTTCATAGATTTTTAGGCTTGGCAGAGTATTACCGAAGGTTTGTAGAGGGATTTTTCTCTATCTTTGCACCATTGACGAAACTGACACATAAGGGAGCTAAGTTTCAGTGGACTAAGGCATGTGAACAAAGTTTTCAGGAGCTAAAGAAAAGGCTTACTACGGCACCTGTCTTGACTCTTCCGGATGGAACCCAGGGTTATGTTGTATATTGTGATGCCTCGAGAATTGGCCTAGGTTGTGTTCTTATGCAGCATGGTAAGGTTATCGCGTACGCCTCCAGACAGTTGCGGAAACATGAACAGAACTATCCTACGCACGATCTTGAGTTAGCCGCTGTTGTCTTTGCCCTAAAGATTTGGCGGCATTATCTATATGGAGTTCATATTGATGTTTTCACCGACCACCAGAGCCTTCGGTATTTATTTAAACAGAGGGAGCTGAACCTACGACAAAGAAGATGGCTAGAATTACTAAAGGACTATGATGTTGATATTTTATATCATCCCGGCAAAGCTAATATTGTTGCTGATGCCCTTAGCCGGAAGTCCATGGGCAGTCTAAGCCATGTTGAAGCTGATAAGGTCAAGATGACCAAATATCTATGCCAGCTAGCTAGTTTGCAGGTGCGTTTGGTAGACGCAAAGGGTGGACGCATTCTCGTTCAAAATACAGCAAAATCTTCTTTTGTTACTGAAGTGAAAGAGCGACAACACTAGGATCCTGAGCTTATAACACTGAGGGAAAGTATTCCACAGCAGCAACAACCTTTATTTGAGCTAACTGGAGATGGAGTTCTTAGATACCAGGGCCGCTTATGTGTACCGACAGTCGGAGAGCTCCGTCAAGATTCTTTCGGAGGTCCATTATTCTAGATATGCAGTTCACCAGGGAGCGACAAAGATGTATCGGGACCTTCTACAGATCTATTGGTGGAATGGAATGAAAAAAGATATCGTGGAGATGGTAGCCCAATGTCCCAACTTCCAGCAAATTAAAGCTGAACATCAGAGGCCTGGAGGCCTAACCCAGTATATTGAGCTTCCATTATGGAAATGGGACATGATAAATATGGATTTCATCACTGGTTTTCCTCACACTCCACGGAGGTATGATTCTATTTGGGTAATTATTGATAGGCTTACAAAATCTGCTCATTTCCTGCCAGTCAGGACGACATATTCAGTCGAGGATTATGCCAAGCTTTATATTCGAGAGATTGTTCGCCTTCACGGAGTGCCATTATCTATTATCTCTGATCGTGGGGCTCAATTTACAGCACATTTTTGGAAATCTTTTCAAAAGGGTCTAGGCACGCAGGTAAATCTTAGCACCGTTTTTCATCCGCAAATGGATGGACAGGCAGAGCGTACTATTCAGATAGTTGAGGATATGTTACGTGCTTGTGTGCTAGATTTTAAAGGAAGTTGGGATGATCATCTACCTCTTATTGAGTTCGCTTATAATAACAACTTCCAAGCTAGTATTCAGATAGCTCCTTACAAAGCACTATACGGGCAGAAGTGTAGGTCGCCGATCGGTTGGTTCGAGGTCGAGGAAGCAGAGTTGCTAAGTCCTAATTTAGTCCAGCAAGCAATGGAAAAGGTAAAACTTATTAGAGATCGGCTGCGTACAGCACAAAGTCGGCAGAAGTCTTATGCAGATGTTCGACGACGAGACTTAGAGTTTGATGTAAAAGATTTGGTTTTCCTGAAAATATCGCCTATGAAGGGCGTCATGCGATTGGAAAGAAGGGGAAGATCAGACCCAGGTATGTTGGACTGTACAAGATTATTTGGAGGATTGGTAGGGTGGCGTACGAGCTTTATTTTCCTTCAGAATTGGAAGCAGTCCATCCTGTGTTTCATGTATCTATGCTGCGGAAGTGCATTGGAGATCCTTCACGTAGTACGCCCATTGAGGATATTCATATTGTTGAAGACTTATCTTATGCAGAGGTACCAGTAGCTATTTTAGATCGGCAGGTAAGAAAGCTTCAACTAAAGAAGTGGCTTCCGTGAAAGTGTTATGGCGAAATAACAACATCGAGGAAATGAC
This sequence comes from Nicotiana knightiana, assembly GCA_005239525.1. Taxonomy (NCBI): domain Eukaryota; kingdom Viridiplantae; phylum Streptophyta; class Magnoliopsida; order Solanales; family Solanaceae; genus Nicotiana; species Nicotiana knightiana. The sequence goes on from ML410709.1 coordinate 29,693, forward strand.
CTGGGAAGCTGAGGAGGAAATGAGGAAGAAGTACCCCCACATATTTACGCGACTTAAGGTGAGTCGCATTTAAATAATTGGCAATTATTTCTTTACATCAACTTAATTGGATTTTAAATGACTTGAAAGTGCAATTTAAATTTCTTATTGCGAGATAGCTATACGAAGCCTAGTAGTTGGAATCTTCAGAATTTGATCTATGCTTTGCAAATGTAACAAATATAGCCTCGCAAATAACATATTAGCGAAAAAGAAATGAAACCAAGGAATTGACGTAACCCATTCGCGAACGAATGTTCTTAAGGGGGGAGACTGTGAGACCCCATGTGTTTTTTTCTCTTCTCTTACGTAGTATACGTAATGTGGCGTTGTTATATTAGGTATATCTGATTGGGTATAGCACATTGGGAGAATAAGACTGAAAATATGTGGTAATATCAAGGAAAAAAACTAAAGCTTTAGGTCAAAGGAATCCCTTATACAAAGGTTCGTGGTTAAAAAAATAACTCGGGTAGCACCCCGCGCGTTCGGAAGGTTTAAGTTAACTTGCACCTGTGGGATAAGACTAAGAGTATCTAATATGCTAAGAATAATATTTTATGATGTATTATAATATCACACTGGTCACATGTTAATTTTTGGAGTCAAGCAAGTTGCGAAATAAAGGTCGGCAAAAGTTATCGTAAATTTCTCTAATAAATTTTCTAAACTTTGGGTCAAATGTATCAGATTATTTCTCCTAATATATTAACAGTTATGAGACCCACGACCTACCGAATCGAAGGTCTACGAGTCTAGTTTGCAACCAAAAAAACCTCAGATAAAACCGACATTGAAGTAAAACGTTATGACTATTTTACCACGGACTGTCCGGGATGAAACCGGGTCGCGAACCGGGTCGGGTCAAAAAGTAGTATAAGTCGGAAAATCCGACTTTTAAGACCCCAAAACATTTCATCTTCGTCCCAAAACAGTGAGAAAGCTGAAGAGAGGGTTCCATGGTGTTCTTGAGTGATTAAGGTAAATTTTTAACGATTTCTATCGTTAAAGTTTGCCCCCGTGCCTAGAAACGCAATCTCTACGCTTTGCACTCGTTTTCCCCTTCTATTAGCTGTGTTTGGAGCTATTTTTGGAAGATAGGAATTTGTTGTTCTTTCTGGTTCTTCAAGCAGTATACTTTGTTTTCCAAGGTAATCATATTCAAACTCTTTTATGATCGTTTTTACAAAGTTCTACGGACGTTTCGTCAAGTTAAGGTCATATGGAAAATCTGCCGATTTAAACTCAATTATGAACTGTTTATATGTGCGTATAAGCTGCATATATATAGTGTTTGTGAATCTTAGTACGTAAGGAACAACGTTCGTGAAGGAACTATCGGCATTCGGACGTTTGTTGGAGAGGTATGTTAAGGCTAAGCTTTGTCCTTCCTTTTAGCACGAATTCTGGGAAATTCCTAAGACGCCAAATGTGATATTT
>ML410709.1:31266-78569 GCA_005239525.1 Nicotiana knightiana
TTTATGTTTAAACTACTAAAACACTTGATTTTTGAAATACTTTCTTTTACTAATTATCAAGAAATCAGGTATAAGGACTAAGTGAACCACCTTAAACTTTTTATGAACATCTTCAGAGTTAAGTTATCTTTCTAAAAGTCGAGTTCAGTTTTCAAGCTTATCAAAAATATATATGAGGTTCCACGAGACATTTGTATGCGATACGAAGGTGATTATGAGATTATGATAATGAGAGTACTAATGAGCCAAGATTGGCTAAGTTCTTGTTATGGCCTATTATGTGCATTCAAAGTTCATATCATTACATGGCATATTATGCATGGACTTCGAGCTATAATCGGAGGTAAGGGGCCTATTTGCTCGAAAGACTATATATATTGTACAGATGGCCACAGGTTGGCAATATGATACCGGTTAGCTACCTAGAGAGACCGCCATTGCTAGCATTTGGTTGGGTATGTCATGAATTTGCATCAATATATATATATATTCACGACATACGATTACACGAGCATACCATGCATATTTCATTACTATGAGGTCGGATGTCGGTCATGGAGGCTATCAGAGTTTCAGTGTCAGGTAGTATCTCTATTACCCTTTTTACATTAGCTATGTATGATTCTACTTTCTGCCTTACATACCAGTACATTTTTATTCGTACTGATGTCCCGTTGCCTGGGGACACTGCATTTTTGTTTCGTGCGTGCAGGTCCAGGTAGGGAACTCTGATCGACCCCTCCGCTAGGATTTTGGTTTCAGTTGTGAGTTGGTAAGCTCCACCTCTTCCTGAAGCTTTCATAGGATGGTTACTTTTGTTGTATAGTTTGGGTATAGTCGGGGCCTTGTCCCGACAGCGCTTATGACACTCTTAGAGGCTATTGTGGACATAGTATTCTGGGTTTCTTTTTGCAGCTTTCAGTCTCCAGACCATAGGCTTGGCATGTATATATATGTGTGTAGGCATGTATGTCTTCAGTCGCGGCCTCGTCGGCCAGCTAGTACTTTATTATTTTGGCTTGTCTACCTTTGTTTATAAGGCTTATTGTTATTTAGGTCATGACCTTAATGGTCCAGGCTTAGTATTTCAGATGTTGTGCTACCCGATCTGTTCGGCCCCTAGTTTAGTTAGCTAGTATGTTTAGTGGCTAACTCGATCGAATACAGTATCGAGTGCCAGTCGTGCCTCCCCTATTTTGGGGCGTGACAATACGCCCAAGTCCGAAATCATCATACGAACTTGCTGGAACCTTCAATCCTGATTCTGAGGTCGTTTACTCAAAATTCCAATCTTAGTCAATTCTTCCAACTTAAGCCTTCTGAAATGAGAATTTTCTTTCCAAATTGACTCTTAACTTCCCGAAATTCAAATCCGACCACGCCTACGAGTCATAATACCTGAAACAAAGCTGCTCATGTCCTCAAGCCGCTGAACGACGTGCTAGAGCTCAAAACGACCGGTCGGGTCGTTACAGCCTATTTGCACAAGAATCTCAATATAAATGGAACAAAGGAAATATATAGTGTAGATATAGATTCAATCTTCTTGTCATATATATTAAAGAGAAACTACCACTTATAGCAGCCCATAAGTAAATTAGTACAACAATTAGCCTATTCCTAAAATATTACCAATATTAGTCAATTAGTTATTTGTAGCCAAAACAATATCAAATTTTTGCTTTCTTTTTAGTCGGTGTTGTTGGAATAGAGTACATATTAAGGAGTTTGAATCTTAGTTTTGAGATGATTTGATGGAGTTTTGAGGTGGTTTGGATCGAAAATTCAAAGTTGAAGATGAACATGGAAAAAGATGATATGTTTATCACACTATGTATCATTTGTGTATCACATATATATCATATTTATATCAGTTGTGTATCACATGTATACTTGTGTGTGAGATACATGCGTGATACATGTGGCACAGAAAAATTCTTTAAACTCAATTTTAACTATGAATTTTGATACCAAATTAGTCCAAATTAACTCCAATATTCCTCAAATTTTGTATATTAACTTATCTATATGTTTTTAATGAATTTCAATCATACCGTCCCTTTTTACTTATGTTTTTGGAATCTTTGTATTATTTTCTTTGTATTTCGTCACCTTATTTGCTATCTCATCCATGAAATTTTCTTTCCGTATTGCATCTAATGTTGATGATCATCCTTAAAAATATGGAAGGAAATCTTTGCTTGTGATTCTTGGAATGAAAGAATTCTTATTTATCTAGGTTTTTAATTTTTTTATGCACTTTTAGTTTTGATAAATATGTGATTAATGACTAGTGTTGATAAGTTTGAGATTATTTTGGACATTTCCATAAGATCCCTTACATATTAAAACCTCAAGTCAGATGAGATCGGGGGCGAAGTCTATTTTGCCTTGGTCCAAATATAATGATAACCAAAATAACAACCTAGAAGGATTTCACTAGTGGGGTAGAGTGTACGTAGACCTTACCCATACCTCGGGGTAGGGAGGCTATTTACGGAAGACACTCGAATCACAGACAAGACAATAATATCAGGAAAGAAAAAAATTCGTAACATTAAAAGAAAGAGAAAAATAATAATCAACGTTGAAAGAGACATCAAATAAGTGGAAGGATCATAACCCCATACTATGCAAAAAAAGAGAAATAGTGTGCACACAACAAATATCGCTAGCAATCCTAGAAGAAACTCTATCAGACAAGCCGCTACAAAGAGGGAAAACGCTCGACTACCCACCTAATCTACAACCCTAATGCTCGATACCTTCATATCAAGAGCCATGTCCTTGGAAATCTGAAGTCGGAGCCATGTCCTGTCTGATCACCTCGCCCCAATACTTCTTAGGCCGCCATCCACCTCTTCTCGTAACTGCCAAAGCCAACAGCTCACACCTCCTAACCGAGGCATCTGGGCTTCTCCTCCTCACGTGCCCGAACCATCTAAGACTCGCTTTCCGGATCTTGTCGTCCATGGAAGCAACGCCCACCCTCTCCCGAATATCTTCATTCCTAACCTTATCCATCCTCATGTGCCCGCACATCTACCTCAACATCCTCATTCCAGCTACTTTCTTCTTCAGGATATGTACATTCTTGACTAGCCAACACTCATCCCCATACAATATGGCCGGTATAACCACCACTCTATGACTTACCTTTAAGTTTCGTTGGCACATTCTTGTCACACAGGACTCCAGACGCTAACCTCCATTTCATCCATCCCACCCTAATACGGTGTGTGACATCCTCGTCGATCTCCCCATCCCGCAGGATAATTGACCCTAGGTACTTGAAACTTTCTCTCTTAGGGATGACTTGTGACTCGAGCCTCACTTCCACGTCTGCTTCCCCCGTCGCACCGCTAAACTTACACTCTAGATAGTCCTGCTTAACTTGAAATCTTTAGACTCCAGAGCCTGCCTCCATACCTCCAGTCTTTCATTAATGATGCCTTGCATCTTATCAATCAGAACTATATCATCAGCAAACAACATATACCATGACACCTCCCTTTGAATATAGTGTGTTAGGGCATCCATCGACAGGGTAAATAAGAACAGGTTGAGCGCAGATCCTTATGTAACCTCATAACCACCTATAATGACAGCCAAGAAAAAGTAAAATTGAGAAACCACAAAATTCAACTTTTCTACACCTAAAAGCACATAAATGAGCATTTCTTAACCCCTTCATATTTTTTTGCCTTTTTCATTTCCCAAGCATGGAAAGCATTTTCGTAGTAGCCAACTGCAATTAGTGAGTTTCTTGAAAACTATTTTTTTTTCCCAACTGGCTTGGAACTGAAACTCGGACTTCTTTTGGTTTGCTAGATAGTTTTATAAAATGTAGGTTTTGGAAAACGAAATTGCTAAATAGTGTAAAGTAGAGATTGACCAATCGAACTACTTTTGAGTTTTGACATATGAGCTCGTTTAGTCCAAAGCAATAAAAATGGACATGTGAAAACTATAATGAAGTTTCTTGAAACAGTCATTTCAATTTCAGCTAATCTAACATGTTGCATTGCCCTATTTTCTTGATGCCTAGATTTAAATATTCACACTAATAATTGGCTGTCCAACTACTCTATATATAAAAAAAATTAAACAAAAAGCCTTTTTTAAAATATTAGCCTTCAACTTAGCGAGTGAATTATTCTCTAATAATTCTTACCTTTTATCATGTTATAAAAAGCAGGATAACTGCTTCTCCCTTGGCAAATTGCAAGAATTTCGAATTCTTGAGTAAAGATAACGTAAAAGGAACGCCCACATGCACCAAGCATATTATAGGCTTCACTTTGACTTACAAAATCCAATAATAGCAAACCAATCTAATTACTTATTAATTCTTTTATTAAACTCCAATCATTATGCAGTTGTCTCAATCTTTTCCATATACATGTTCTTAGACCGAAGTTTTAAATGGAAAAGGAATACAATTATTGAACGCAACATGCAACATAGTTGTTTAAGTGTATAGAATTATGCTATAACATCAAACATATTCATAATCATGCAAATAAGTGTTTAAAGAACAATGGAAAAAACCTTTAAATATTAAAGAGAGTTCAATGGTGGGACAACAAAATGCACCGTCCACTTGTATTTTGATTGACTTGAGGATTAAGTCACTACCATTCATGGAAGAGACAGCTCATGATCACAATCTCTCCTATATATTAGCCTAATAATCAACCGATCTAATTTGTCCACATACAATATAAGAATTTATAAATTTAAGTTATATATGATAATTCATATCATCCAATATTATTTAATTTAATATAGCAATTTATTTACCATTTATTTTAATTTAACAATCATTAATGCTATTGAGAGAGTAACTTCTAATTACCTTTTAAGTATCTAATTGTGTAAATATAATTCTAGGCAGATTACTAATAGTGTAATTCAACATATATAGTAGTAAATTACTTGCTCTTTATTTAAAGTTACATATCACGTTGCTGTCTATACCTTTAAGTGATCTATTTAAAAAATGGAAGAAATTTAAAAATAGTCAGATTTACAAGTAGTCGTTCAAAAATAGCCAGAGTTTCAAAAGTAATTGAAGTTTTGTCACTTTTCATGTAAAGATAAATCTGATCGAAAACACTATTCAAATTCCGAAAAATACTCCAGCATAATATACTCGAATTCCAGTATAATATATATTGGAGTTCGAGTATAATATATCGGTCCAGCATAATATGCTGGAAATTCATACACAGGTGCTCCAATCTCCAGTATATTATGCTGGAACTTTACGTGTTACAGTAAAATAATGATTATTTTTCAATGACTTTGCAAACGTTAGCTATTTTTGAATGACCAATTCGAAAACCGGCTACTCCGTACTATTTTTACTAAAAAAATATATTATTACACAATGTCTAAACTCTCTTCCCATGCCTTTTTGCAACTTCCATGCACTTATAAGTAGCGTAAACAAACCGCTTTCATTTCTTAAAGAAACTTTCCTCAATTTTCATTTGATTTTAATTAGTGACGTTCTTCACCAAAAGTCACTATACCTAACATACCATTTGTTCGTTGCAGACACTCATATAGCCATTCTTTAATATAGAAAGTTTCCACTATCATTAAGAACTCAAAATTTTCATGGCCAGCCACAGAAATATGTCAAAACTCCCCATTGTTTTGTTCTTTCTTGTGGTTTTTACACAAATAGCCAATGGATTGAATCCAAGAAAACTCGATGAGGTTATTGAGAACAAATGTGGTGGCTGTCCTTGTAACAACCCATGTAATCCACCATCTCCACCACCACCTCCACCAGCTCTACCACCACCATCGCCGCCGCCACCACCAAAGAAGCCACCAAGTGGATACTGTCCTCCTCCTCCTCTTCCGCCTTCTGGCGACGGCGGCAGTGGTGGTTATGGTCAAAATCCTCCAAATTCACAATACATTTACATGACTGGTCCACCAGGGAATTTATACCCTGTTGATCAATATTTTAATGGTGTCAAAAGGACCTTCTCTAGTGGCTTTTCACTTTTGATCGGTGGATTTTTCTTGGGATTACTTACTTTGAGGTGAATTTTGAAGAGGAAATTCAGAATTTAAAGGAGGATTGATCAAATTCTATTAGTAAGAAGAAGAAGAAGAAGAGCTGCAGATTTCAAAGACCATAAATTTAGTGGCTACGAATATTTTAATCTTTTTACGTTTGTGCGTATATAGCAGTTATATATGATCTTATCTTGATTTCCATCTGTCTCCTAGTTTCAATAACCAATTTAATGTCCTTCCACTTTGGTTTTTTCCCTTCATATTTGATCTAAGTGAATATAATCCTAGCTGCTATAATTGGTTACTCATTTCTCTCCCTCATTCCCTTTTTTTTAATTGTTGTAAATTTCATTTTAGTTCTGGAGAATATTAATTATTACATAAATATAATTAGGTCTCAATTGTTTTCCAGTTCCTAAATGTCAGTGAAGATAGAGGAACCCAGAGAAGAATTATTTAAGCCGATAAGCAATATTAATTCTTAGTTACCATCTTTTAAGTTACTAATTAATTCTACCTCGTAGAATAATCTATAACTACATTTTAAGTGATAATTTCATTCGTATAAGTATTAAATAACTTATAAAAAAATTGATGTCAGAGTTTGTCAGCAGTAGAAAGTTGGCGGGGAATGAGATCAACCTTGGTTAAATTACCAAATTCTGGGACCCACCTATCCTTCAACTTTAGAAAAAAATAGTCCGTGCATTAAAGACTAGTCATTCCAGAATTTAAAGTTTACGGATTATATTTATAATTAAGTCTAATAATTGAACTTGTACTTAACTATTTATATATATTTAATAAAAAAAATTAGTATAAATATAGCATCTAATTAAAATCTACTAAATTCGTCCGAATCCGGAAAATCTTTTGATGTGTCAATCCAGCAATATGTAGTGGTTAGGCCTTTATTTTTGGCTAGTTTTGCAGCAATCTGGTTAGGTGGTTAGGTCGGTGAGTGATGAAATTGTCCAGTTGGTTGGCTTGTTTTCCACACTATTGCCTAACCACATGTCATCATGTTGTTCTGTATAGGTTAAATCTCTCATCCTTGGAAAAATACTTTTTTGTGGACAAAGATTCGTGCTTTTAAGTCAAATTATTAGGGTCTACGAAGCAAACCGATAAATCGTATCAAATTAATAATTACAATCGAATCGAAAAAATATTTGATTGTGTTTTGGTTTGATTTAATTTGGTAATAAAAAGAAAATTCGACCATAATTGGTTTGATTTGATTTTAACTAAAGAAAATCAAACCGAAACCAAATCAAACACGATAGTACAATTTATAAAATTTTTAAAAATATTTTATACATATAAATATTTATTGTAATGTAATTTATAAATAATTTTTAAACTTTTTCACAATTTTATTTTTAAACGTATTATTTAAAGTTTGGACTTAACATTCTTGAATGGTAAATAAATTTTATAGCCCGTAAATATAGTAACTCTAACAAAGTTCAAATCAATACTAATGCTAATAAAAGAAACTCAATTTAGCACTAGAAATGATTATAGTGTTGGATATTTATCTTTTAGTTTTACATTGGTTTATAATGAAAATGCTTAACTTAGTTCATCTTTTTCTTTATTACTCAGTTATGTAATTAATAGTACTTATTAGCTATACTTAGTTTAGCATGACATATATAGTATATTTAGATTATGTTAATTTTTATTATGCTTATTACTTAGCAATATTTGCTTTATGCAATTTTATTATCTTTGTTATTGAATATTTTAGGATAATGCTATGCCTTATTTCATATTATTATGTTATTTTCTTGAAAAATACATTATATAGTTATATCTTAATAGGACCAAAAAATATTTGGTGCACAAGTTACATATTTTGTGATATGAAGATTTTATCGGAAAAAAATCTGGAAACCCGAAAGATCCGAAAAAATCGAGATTGAAAAATTCGAATTTGTTGGTTTGGTTTGGTTTATAAATTTTAAAACCCGACATCATTGATTTGATTTGATAATTAAAAATTTCGAACCAAATCGATTCACGTACATCCCTATAAATTATAATGTTTCTTCCTTAAGACTAAATTTTTGATAATACAAACACAAAGGGCTTCAACAGGAAAGTCGTTCGATCCGATCAATTCTTGGGGTCAAACTAAACCTACAAGTGATTCCATCTTGTTATTGTTTCCTTTTTTTTTTTTTTTTGTTTCTTTTTCTTTTGGTTACTGAATTTTTTTCAACAGAAGAAAAAGGTGATCACTGTTCTTCTACTTTAGAGGTATTTTCCAGCTTGTTGCATAAACACTAACTCTTTATTATCTTGAATTGAATGAGTTGCTTGTTTTGTCAGCTTTCTACTATCTAAAATAAGAAACATTATGGACCGTATACGATTAAAATCGACTACATCCCAATTTTACGGGCTTGAGAATATGTCTCGAGAGAGAGCCAGTATAGAAGAAAGTTCGGGCTCGAAGAACACGAAGACTAAGAGATCGAGATCATGCTAAATCGACATCGAAGTAACAGAATCATGAGATATCCGCAATCGACCACCAATCTAGGCGAGAATCTCGGAACTACCAGAACCATTAACGGTTATTGATATCAATCATGTATTTTACTTCAGAAATTAGAGTTATACTTTATGTAGGATTCCTCTACTATATAAAGAGGAACCTGTTTATTTGTAAGGGACACAAATCACTTACGCATTCACTAAGAAATATAAATGTTCTGCTCTTTTACTCGCTCTTAATTCTCTATTGTTCTTATTGTCCATTTTGTTCAGATTGTTCTTATTATTCTCGTGGTTTTTAACGTTCGATCTCGACACTATTCCAAGCCGAGGTCGATAACCTGTAAATGGCATTGGTTTGATCTATTACAATCATTTAATTCCTTTAATTATTTAGCTATTTATCACTTGACATTGAATTAGAGCACGTATCCTTATAACCACATTACAAGTTTAATTATTATTCACATTTCGAGGTAAACAGTTTGGCGCTCACTGTGAGGCTAAGAATAATAGTGATTGTGCAGTGCTAATTCTTATATAACACACTATTTTACGCTTGTTTCTTGTCAAGAATTTTGTTTTCAGGTTAAATCATGTCAAACTCACAAAACACAACCACACATGGTGACAGCTGTCTCGGACTCCATGGAAAAAATGAAAATGTTATCGCTCCAGGAATCGAGGTGCCACATGCTGACCTCGGAGGAGCACCGCCCGCAAACCCGGTCGATATCAGTTCACATGTTGCTTCGAATGCGGATTTAGGGGGGAGGGGGCGATGGAAACGTACACAGAGAGGGTCGAACTGACGGTCGAGGTACTCAGGGTAGAGGAGACGAAGGTGTCAACCTCCAGGTTATATTTGATATGCTGCAAGCCCAACAAAATGACATCGCTCAGTTTCAAAACCAACACAGGACACTGCATAGGGTTGAACAAGAGGCTACTCGTCGTACCGAGCCAGTTCCTGAAAAATCAGGTGACAATACTTCGTCAACTGACCCTGCTATAAAGAGAATGCTCGAGGAGCTTACTAAGATAATAGAATCGGGAGAAAAGAAAATCGAGGCCAACGACAAGAAGGTGGAAACCTATAACTCTCGAGTTGATCAGATACCGGGGGAACCACCGATCTGAAAGGGAATGGACTCCAAGAAGTTTATGCAAAAACCATTCCCTCCAAGTGCATCTCCGAAGCTCATCCCAATGAAGTTTCGAATGCCCGATATACCTAAATACAACGGGACCTCGGACCCCAATGAGCACGTTACTTCTTATACGTGCGCCATAAAAGGTAATGATTTGGAAGATGATGAAATTGAGTCTGTATTGCTAAAGAAATTCGGGGAGACTGTGTCGAAGGGAGCTATGATTTGGCATCATAACTCGCCACCGAACTCTATCGATTCATTTGCCATGTTGGCCGATTCGTTTGTTAAGGCACATGTTGGGGCCATAAAGGTCGCAACAAGACAATCAGACATCTTCAATATGTAGCAGAGGGATAACGAGATGCTAAGAGAGTTCGTGTCTCGATTCCAAATGGAATTGCCACTAGTTATTTACGATTGGGCTATCAGCTTTCACCCAAGGATTAAACGAGCGGAGTTTGATCGCATCGTGCCAGCTGAAGCAGAATTTAATAGAGTACCCGACTGTGACTTGGGCAGATGTTCACAACCAATATCAGTCGAAGATTAGGGTCGAGGACGACCAACTGGGAGCCCCCTCAGGTTCAGTATATCCAAACCGGTCGACAGGTAAAAATCAAAGATATGCTGATAGATAATCAAGACCGAATAAACATCGGTATCAGCCATATGTCTCGAATAGAAGGAATAACCATCCGGGATGCAATTCCGCCCGGAATGATCGAAGGGGTGACCGAGGGCAGAATTCTCGGGGACTAATGAGTAAAATTGGTTTTGACAAATACGCAGATCCCATAGAGGCTCCCCGATTATCGGAGTATAATTTTAGTGTCGATGCATCAGGGATTGTATCGGCCATCGGAAGGATCAAAGACACTAGGTGGCCCAGACCTATACAAAAAGGTTCCGCTCAGAGAAACCAAACCTAATGTGCAATATCATGGCAGACATGGCCATAGGACTGAAGACTGCAGACAGTTAAGGGAGGAAGTATATCGATTATTCAATGAGGGCCATCTTCAGGAATTCCTTAGTGATCGAGCCAAAAATCACTTCAAGGAGAGAGACGCCAACATAAAGAACGAGCAGGAAGGACCTCAACATGTTATCCACATGATCGTCGGTGGGGTCGACATCCCACAAGGGCCTATTCAAATGCACCAAAGTATCGATCACAAGAGAAAAACGGACTCAAGACTATGTTCCTGAAGGTACCCTCTCGTTCAACGACAAAGAAGTAGAAGAAATCTCTCAGCAGCGCAGAGACGCCCTGGTAATTTCTATTTTTATAAATAAAATTCAAGTTAAACGTGTTCTAGTGGATCCAGGTAGTTCTGCAAACCTAATCAGATCGAGGGTCATAGAGTAGCTCGCTTGCTAAACCAGATTTTACCTACATCTCGAGTCCTAAACGGCTTCAACATGGCTAGTGAAACAACGAAGGGGGAGATAATCGTACTAGTGAACGTGGCCGGGACCATCTAAGACACAAAATTTCACGTCATCGAAGGTGACATGAGGTATAATGCACTGCTTGGAAGGCCCTGGATCCACAACATGAGGGCAGTATCGTCGACCCTTTACCAAATGATGAAGTTCCTAACAGTGGATGGTGTGAAAATAGTCTACGGGGAACAACACGCTGCAAAGGAAATGTTTGCGGTCGACGAGGTGACGTCGATATCAGTGCCTTCGACCTCAGAAAAGTCGAGCATCAAAGATAAGCAAGCGGCCAAATATCAATCACCGTCCAGCCTCGACCGAATCAGATAAATAGGTAATCGAAGAAGAATAGGATTTTCTCACTCCTCAAACTTTTGTCGTTCCCGAAGAATCGGATGCAACCAAGTCAACGGTTGAGGAGCTAGAACATGTGATACTGATCGAGTATCTACCCGAACGGAAGGTATATCTGCGAACGAGGTTGACCCCCCAACTCAGGAAAAAACTTATTCAATTTCTTATTGATAACATGGATTGCTTTGCATGGTCCCATTTAGACATGACAGGAATCCCACCACGATAACCACTCACTGGCTGAGCCTGGATCCCAAGTTCAGATCGGTAAAGCAAAAGAGAAGGCCTCAATTCGAGGCAAAGCACGCCTTCATAAAGGAGGTAACCAAACTTCTTAAAATAGGGTCCATTCGGGAAGTAAAATATCCCGAATAGTTAGCTAACGTAGTCATGGTTCCCAAAAAGGGGAACAGACATAGAATGTGTGTAGATTATAAGGACTTGAATAAAGCATGTCCAAAAGACTCTTTTCCCTTGCCTAACATCGATCGAATGATCGATGCCACGACCAACCACGAGATACTTACCTTTCTCGACACTTATTCTGGGTACAATCAAATCCAGGTGGACCCAATAGACCAGGAAAAGACTTCTTTTATCACTAAGTATGGAACTTATTGTTACAATGTAATGCCCTTCGGGATAAAAAATGCGGGATTCAAATATCAACGCCTAGTTAACAAGATGTTCGAAGAACACATAGGTAAATAAATTGAAGTTTATATTGACGATATGTTAGTTAAGTCCCTGTGTGCAGAGGACCATTTGACTCATTTGCATGAGACATTCGAAATCTTGAGGAAATACAACATGAAGCTTAACCCCAAAAAGTGTGCTTTCAAGGTCAGTTCGGGCAAATTCCTCGGCTTCATGGTGTCGAATCCGGAATCGAGATCAACCCTGATAAGATTAAGGCCATCGAGGACATCACCATCGTGGACAGCGTAAAATCCGTTCAGAGGCTAACTGGAGGGATATCTGCCCTAGGCCAGTTCATTTGGAGGTCATCAGACCGAAGCCACAGGTTTTTTTCCTTACTCAAAAAGAAAATGACTTTACATGGACCCCCAAAATGTCAGCAAGCATTGGAGGATTTGAAATGATACCTATCGAGCCCACCTTTACTCCACACTCCAAAGGCAGATGAGAAGCTGTATCTATACTTGGCAGTGTCTGAGATAACGGTAAGTGGTGTATTGGTTCGAGAGGAACAAGGTACGCAATTTCCTGTTTATTACGTCAGTTGAACCTTAGGGGATGCCGAAACTAGGTATCCACACTTAGAAAAATTGGCACTTGCATTAATAAGCACATCTAGAAAATTAAAGCAATATTTTCAGTGTTACCCCATATGTGTAATCACCGCTTATCCCCTTCGAAATATTTTGCACAAGCCCGAATTATCGGGCCGATTGGACAAATGGGCCGTCGAACTTGGCGGGTACGATATCGAATACCAACCCCAAACGACCATCAAGTCTCAAATATTAGTATACTTCGTGCCAGACTTTTCACCAACCCTCGTACTCGAAGTGGAAAAGGAACTTCTACTTAAATCGGGTACATCATCGGAGGTATGGACCCTCTTCACAAATGGAGCCACGAATTTGAAAAGTTCCGGACTCGGTATTATTTTAAAACCGCCTACGGGCAATGTTATTAGATTATCAATTAAAACTGCCAAGTTGACTAACAACGAGGCCAAACATGAGGCTGTGATTGTTGGTCTCGAACTAGCTAAAAGCTTGGGAGTGGAAGTCATTGAAACTAAGTGTGACTCCCTAATAGTAGTTAACCAGGTGAACGGAACCTTCGAAGTTCAAGAGGACATGATGCACGGGTACTTAGACAAATTGCAGGTCACTTTGCACCGCTTAAAGGAGTGGATTCTACAGCATGTACCTCGAGAACAAAATACTGAGGTCGATGCACTTGCCAATTTAGGATTATCAATCGACGAAGATGAGATCAGCTCGGGGACTATCGTCCAACTCTCGTAATCTGTAATCGAGGAAGGACATGCTGAAATTAACTCTACAAGCTTAACCTGGGAATGGAGAAACAAGTACATCGAATACTTGAAGAATGGGAAGTTACCATTGAATCCCAAATAATCGAGTTCCTTATGAACTAAAGTCGCTCGATTCACATTAGATGAAGACATAACATTATACAGAAGAACGTTCGATGGTCTATTGGTGGTGTACTTAGGATCGGGAGATACCAACTATGTTCTGCGAGAAATCCATGAAGGCACTTGTGGAAACCATTCTGGTGCCGAGTCACTAGTTCGAAAGGTCATTAGAGCAGGATATTATTTGGATAGCATGGAAAAAAACTCTAAGGAGTTCGTTCAAAGATGCGACAAATGTCAAAGGTTTGCACCAAGGATCAACCAGGTGAACAACTTCACTCGGTCCTATCCTTATGACCTTTCATGAAATGGGGTGTGGACATCGTCGGTCCTCTATCATTGGCCCTAGGTAATGCTAAGTTCATATTATTTATGTATGACTATTTCTCTAAGTGGGTTGAAGCACATGCCTTCGAAAAGGTTAGAGAAAAAGAAGTAATCGACTTCATATGGGATCACATCGCATGTCGATTCGGGATACCACAGAAATAGTATGTGATAATGGCAAGCAGTTCGTCGATAGCAAAGTGACAAAATTCCTCGAAGATCACAAATATAAATAGAATACTATCGACACCGTATCACCCTAGGGGGAACGGACAAGCCGAATCAACTAACAAGACTATCATCCAAAACTTGAAGAAAAGGCTAAACGAAGCCAAAAGGAAGTGGAGAGAAAAATTTCCCGAGGTTATATGGGCTTATCGAACAACATCGAAGTCCAGTACCGGAGCAACTCCATTTTCTTTAGTATATGGCTCCGAAGCCTTGATACCAGTCGAAGTCGGGGAGCCCAGTGCCAGGTTTCTACATGCAACGGAGGAATCGAACCGCGAGGCCATGAATACCAGTCTCGAGTTGTTATATGAAAGATGAGAAGCATCACTCGTTCGAATGGAAGCAAAAAAGCAACGAATTGAGAGATATTACAATAGAAGAACCAATCTTCGACACTTCAAATTCGGGGACTTAGTCTTAAGAAAAGTCACCATCAATACTCGAGACCCTAATGAAGGTAAACTCGATCCTAACTGGGAAGGACCCTATCAAGTCCTCAACATAGTCGCGAAAGGATCTTACAAGCTCGGAACAATGAATGGCGAGCCATTGTCGAACAACTCGAACATATCACTCCTCAAGCGATACTATTTCTAAGGTATGGATTTCTCATTTTTAATTTACTTAAATATTCAAAACTAACCTATTGCAGGAATCCGATCCAAGAAACCGAGACCTCGGGTTTTAAAGTACGCGTTACACTCTTTTTTCCTTAGACTTATTTTTATCCCAAATGTGTTTTTCTGGCGAGGTTTTAATGAGGAAAAAACTATGTGCTACCTGAGGATAATTCAACAGTATCCAAGGCTTCTTTGTAATCAGCCTCGAATACTGGGGGGCATCACCATCGGATGTTATGTATCAATGGGCCTCGATAGGAAGAATTTTGTAATGGGTCGAACGGTCGAATGAACCGTGTCCATATAGATTAGCCGAGTCCCGAAAACAAAACATGTACACATGTATGAATAATATAAAGAAGCACTCTCTTTTCTCGAACATCTCATGTTTGAAGTAGAATTCATATTATACGAGTCATGTACTTATGATTATGATCTATTGTGCAAAACTAACACTTGTGAAAAATGGCTCTAGAGCCAAGTACAATCATTCATCGAACATTCGGGGACTGAATACTCAAGCTATCTAAGTTCGAAATCATAAGACCTCAAAGAGGCACCCCTCGATATATAGGCCAAGACCACCACACTCGGGGACTAACATTTCGAACAAGCTCGAAATGTTATCGAGAAACAAGTCCAAAAGACATACTCGAAGGCTACGGCCACATTAAAGACTATGGTCACATAAAAGGCTATGTATGAAATAATGCGGCTCGGAGACGTCCGACTTCCACCATAAACTAAAGGCCTTCACATACTTTGAAAAGCCGGTTAAATAAGGCTACCTTCGGCAAAGCAAATAAAAAAGACTTCGATAAAATCAACCCTCAAATAATTTAAAGGCTTCGATAGTATCAACCTTCAAAAAAATCTCAAGAGGTATCAAATTATCTTAACACAAACGAGTTCCTATCGTTGAACCCTCGAAAAACCCAATGGGTATGAAAAACAAATTCTAAAGCGTAAAGAAATCTTCATTAAGTCTTTTACCCAAAAAAGGGAAAATAATAGCCGCTTTCAGAGGCCGAATTGGCTCAACTTAAAGAGCCTAAGGGCCAATCTAAAGAGCCTAAGGGCCGATCCAATAAGCCTAAGGTCCAACACAATTAGAGCTCAAGACCTCGCTCTCACTCGATTCGAACCCAAGGGTTCAGTTATTCCAAGATCAAACAAATGTTAACTACAGCTCAAAGATTCATCTAAACGGTATGTAGCGGTGAGCTCGAAATACTTAACAATCATTTTATGAAAACCTAAGGGTTCACTTTATCCTAAAACTCAAGATTCATTCGAACTTGGTCATTAAAATATAACTCGTCGGTCAGTTCGATCGAGCCACCCCCGAGACAAGTTCTCGAGCGAGTTTCAAACTCGGGGACTTGCCCCTGTAAAATCGAAAAACGTAAGGGTTTATTCGATCACGAGTTGAATCACAACAATAAAAATTTTCAAACAACTTCGATAAAGGAAAGAAGCGTATCGAAAACCAAAAGAATACGAAGGCATCAAAGAGAAGTTTTATATATATATATCAAATGGTCTGTACAAAGGGCCAAGTCAAGGCCTTACACGGAAGAGATAAAAAGGAAAGAAAGTCCTAAAGCCTAGTCTACTCTAGGAGCCACGTCTTCGGGATCATTGTCCTCGGAAGCCCCATCCTCGGGTGCCGCATCTTCAGGAGTCGCTTCTTCGGTGGCCTCATCCTCACCTTTTCCGCTCTCGGACCCACTGGCTGAATCCACTTCATTAGAAAGCAAAGTTGCGGCCTCGGCTTCCAAAACTTTGGCATCTTCAATATCAGCCGAGATGTCGCAGCCACAGGCGTATATTTCTTTGAGAGCCTCTCTCCGAGATTGTCTCCTAGTATGGTCAACTGCGCATGACAATCTAATCCTAAATGCGGTAGAGATCTTCTTATGCCCAAAGACTAGCAGCTTTGGCATTAGATTGGTCAGAGGCCACAAGTGCCTCTATCTCATGCTTATCCCAGGAAAGTTTGGCGACCGGTTTAGCCTCGAGCTCTTCAACCTTCCAAGCTCGGACCGAGTTTTCCTCCTTCACAACTTGAAGTTGGCTTTTGACTGATGCCAGTTGCGCTCGAAGTGTGTCCTTCTCTAAGGTGAGGTTCTCCATATGTTGTCTCCAACCTAGAGTTTCAGCCTCTTTCATTTTGGCCTCCTCCCAAAGCTGCTCCACTAGCTCACCCTTCCGTTGAAACTAAAAAGAACGAAGGGTTAGTAGCCAAATTTGAACTAACACTTAGCAAGACTTGCGAGAAGTTACGTTACCTGTTTGACGAGATCAGACCGATCTTGTCGAGCCTTTTCGAGTTCAGCTGGAAGGGCCAAAATCTCCTCCTCCTTTTGAACGTAGAGGAGTTTGAGGTCATCCCTCTCCTCTACGAGCTTCTTCAGCTCTGCCTCGTACCGAGATAACTCGGCCTTCGATTTTGAAGATGCTTCTCGATGAAGCACCATGGCCTATATACAAAGAAGGGAGTCAGGTTAGAAGGAATATGAAGTAAACACAATTGCCAATTCAAAGAGATAAAACTTACCTTCTTCGGGAACCGCTGAGCCGCGTCGAACACGAACGAAGCATCTGATCGGAACCATCGTCGACCCCGGTGAAGCAATCTCGGAATATGTCATTCTCTTCATGGGCTTGTCCCACATTGGAAGTACCCATGGCTTGGGCATCTCGGAATTGCCCCTCAGAGAATGAGGGGCCGAGCGGTGAGTCGCCGATGTTGATTATCCCAAGTGAATCACTTGGGACATTATCTTCCTTCTGAAGGTACTCGAGGCTAGACTCTTCAGGTACCTCCACCAGTTGGTTATCACGGCGGAGGGCATCCTCACCACCCGATTGCTTGGGGACTTTGCTCGGGCCCTTCTCCAAAATTCCCTCAGCCCGAGGAGGATCCACCTCGAGATCCACCGGCTCGGCAGACCCAGTGTTTTGAGCTACCAGCTGGCATTCGTCATCTTCACCTCCTTTATCGTTGCAAGGAATAGAGGGATCTACTTTCTACTTTCTAGCTCTACTTTTTCTTGTCTTGGGTGTATTGGAAGGGGAAGCCCTTCTCCTCTTCCTCTCCTTATCTGGCTTCGACGCCTCCTCCTCCTGGGGTGGAGGTGGCCTTATGGCCACATTTTCACCAAGCCCTGCACGTAAAGGAACTGAGTCAGCAAGAATTATACTACAAAGGAAACTTCGATGCACAAGCAAAGGGACTCACCATGCTTTTTGGCCTCACATCGACCTTTGGACAAATCACGCCAGCAACGTTCGGTGTAGGTATAGGTGAAAGCCAGCTATCGATCCCAGCCTTCGAGATCCGGAATTGCACCGGAAAACCAAGGAGAAGCTACATTATAAGAAGAGAGCATCAGTCAATAAAGGGATAAGGGAAGTAAAACAGTAAAGTACACGAATCGAAATCACACTTACGCTTCATGTTCTATTCCTCGGGGGATGGCATTTTCTCGGCTGGAATCAGGTCAGAAGTTTTGATTTGGACGAATCGACCCATCCATCCTCGGTCTTTGTCTTCATTGATACCCGAGAACACCGTCTTCGTGGCCCCGCGCTGCAGCTTTATCAACCCACCTCGATAAAGACGAGGGCTATATAGCCTTATCATATGGTCGAGGGTAAAAGGTTATTCCCTCGACCTTGCTCGAAAAGAACCTGATCAGATTCACGATACGCCAGAATGAGGGGTAGATTTGACCGAGGGTTACCTGATACTGGCGGCAGAAGTCGAGTATGACCGGCTCCACGTGGCCCAGACCTAGAGTGAAAGGATAGGTATATACACTGAGGTACCCTTTCACGAAAGTGGTGATATCCCCTTTTGGGGAAGGAAGCACCACTTCCATATTTCCCCAACCACAGTCCTCCTTCACCCTCTTGAGGTCACCTTCCGATATTGAGAAGATGTATCGGGACATAGGTTCGCAGCGACCTGAGACTAAGGAGGGCCTCTCGACATTGAATTAGGGAGTTAATTCAATTGGCCCCGGGACACATTCTTCGATAGGAGGTTCCTCCTGCGTCTTATCGCCAGCCGGTCGGGAAGACGAAGATGAAATTTTCTCTTTTTGCGGCATAGTCTTGGAAATCTTCTCCATTGGTATGTTTGTAGAAGGTGGAAGAATGGTATGAGGTTAGTGGTTCCGATTGAAACAACAGTAGCGTAATAAGCAGTGATGAGAGAAAAATAAGAAGAATTGGGAACTCAAGAGTTTATGATCAAAGCAAAGTAAAGTTTGAATCCACTAAAGAGATTGTATTTATAGGTTTAGGATGACGGTTCGGTATCACTAGTGGCCGGCCGAGTACTGACATGCATTGATGGTTTTTGGGAACCGAACCGATGGGACGTTTTGGTCACATCCATCGCTTACGTCATAGAGATGACATCATGATTGAGGTATCGAAGAATCGAGGCTCAAATCGTTTCTTATCATTTCATTCTAAGAAACTCGGGGACTATTTGTGTACGGTTAAAATCGACCACACTCGATTTTACGGGCTCAGGGGTACGTCTCGAGAGTGAGCGAGTATCGAAGCAAGTTCGGGCTCGAAGAACACGAAGACTAAGGGATCGAGATCAGGCTAAATCGATATCGAAGTAACATAATCACGAGATATCCGCAATCGACCATCAATCTCGACGAGAATCTCGAAAATGGCAGAACCATTAATGGTTAATGATATCAATAATGTATTTTACTTCCGAAATTAGAGTTATACTTTATTTAGGATTCCTCTACTATATAAAGAGGAACCCTGTTCATTTGTAAGGGACACGAATCACTTACGCATTCACTGAAAAATATAAACATTCTGCTCTTTTACTCGCTCTTAATTCTCTACTGTTCTTATCGTCCATTTTGTTCATATTGTTCTTATTATTCTCGTGGTTCTTAACGTTCGATCTCGATACTATTCCAAGCCGAGGTTGATAACCTACAAACGACACTGGTTTGATCTATTACAATCATTTAATTCCTCTATTTATTTAGCTATTTATCGATTGACATTGAATTAGAACACGTATGCTTATAACCACGTTACAAGTTTAATTGTTACTCGTATTTCGAGGTAAATATGAACAATAAATAATATCGTAAGTTTTCACCTTGGAGTCATTGGTATATTTTCATGCAAGTACTTTTTTCAAGAGCAGGTTACAGAATGTTGTTTCCGCCAACAAACCAAATTGAGAAGAAAAGCTATTCAACTCACCTAATCTACAACTTTATTTACTAACCTATATAGATGTACCAAACTTCTTTCACATTGGTATGTACATATCTACAAATGGCGAGCTTGGTCCTAAAGAAGCGTCAAGAGATAACATATCGAGAAAAGTGAAGTTAAACTTAGGTCTTAGATCATATAGAGTCACCTTAACAAAATTTAATAGTTATTGGTATAGCGTTTATAATTCATAATATTTCCTACCAATCTACCCGTAATCTAAATTTTCTTTTGAATTTAAGAAAATGAAGATTAACGTAATAGGTATCCATCCAACTGTTTAAATTAAACATTGCCGGTGTAAATATAATATAAGTATACTCCATATTAATATGTGTATAATCGTGTACAATTAATGTGTAATCTACATACGTCGACTAGAAAAAATAAATAATAAATCCGACTAACTATTTGTGTAAAATCCCTCTAAAAACATGTTGGATTGTAGACTAGGCCGAATTTATCAGAGGCCCATAGTTGCTCTTTTTTATTTATTTGAACTTTTTAAGGAAAAATGTCACAAATGTACAACAACTTACACCCAATCGTACCCGAAATTGGTTTTGCTATTGTAGTTCAAAAATATATAGCAACAGACAACAAAAAGCTCCCAAAGACGCCACCATACCTCAAAAATTCATCTCAATTGTATCAGGATACCTTCCCCTGAAGAAAATTTCTAACTAACAACCACTTGAAGAGCGCTGGAGTGTTGCAAAATTAGTGGTATCTCAAAAGGTAGTGTTCATCTTGATTTGAATTTTTTTTTTCTTGAAATATTAATTACATCTACTTATTATTTAGTAAGTTATTTTATAATTAATAAAGTCAAACTAGCCATTACTAGTCGTTAACTAGCCAAATATAATACGATTTTTAGAGAGCTAAAGACATACTTTCTAATACAACTTTCTGAATCATCTTTTCCTTCTATATGATGGATTTCTTTCTTCATTTTTTATGTTCGACTATAATTTTATATTTTGTGTATTACTTACTTTACATTTTGAGGTTTTAATGCTAAGTTGTACTATATTTGTACTTAATTGAGTTTATTTTATGTGTAAGCTTGTTTAAGATGAAATTGAGAGCAAAATAGAAATTTGTGTGTATTTTATGCACTATAAGAATGACTTGTAATTATCTGATGAGGGATAATATTATGATATCATAATTAGATAATGATTGAGATAAAAATTGTTAAAAGATAATGTGTACAAATTGATGTGAGGTGAAATTGGAAAGCAAAGGAAAGAAATGAGATTGTTAGGCAACTAGCACTAACAAAAGACCTCACAATTGAATTGAAGCAGAGAAGCAGCAGGCGACGCGAGGGATTTTACTCGCGACAGAGCTCGCGCCAGGAGGCCTACAGTGAGATGGAGCTCGCAGGGAAGCTTGCAAGGCGAGGTCTACAACGAGGCGTTCGCGTGTTCTGAGTTTTAAAGCTTATTTGTCTTCATTTTAGTTATTAGATTTGGTTATTTCGTCTAGGATTTTTTCCTATAAGTATAAATAGTTATTAAATACTATTCTCGAGGAGATTTTTTGGACAAAGATTGGACCAAAGGAGAGTACAGAGCCGCTGTGGAGGCCGGAATTCATCAGATTCCACCTTTCTTCCATCAAACTT
This sequence comes from Nicotiana knightiana, assembly GCA_005239525.1. Taxonomy (NCBI): domain Eukaryota; kingdom Viridiplantae; phylum Streptophyta; class Magnoliopsida; order Solanales; family Solanaceae; genus Nicotiana; species Nicotiana knightiana. The sequence continues at coordinate 52,981 of ML410709.1, forward strand.
AGTAATCTTACTTTTTCTTGATGAGTCGTTATTTTGCTACCATGTCTATGTCGAACTAAACTTCGCTTTCTTGATGAATTCTCTTTACTATCTATGCTATACTTGGGAAAGCCGTGTTTAGATTAGAAGAGAATTAGAGAGAGCTTGTTCTTGAACCCGTGGCTCGGGAAAAGATTTCGCGGTTAGGATAGGAATATACCTAACAACCTTGCTTAGTTGAATATCGTATTATATTCGTTCATGATAGATTCAAGACCATAGGAATATTATGGTGATATATTATGGATAGACTGATAGTATTGTGGGAACATGCTATTTATATAAGCGATCCAGTCAACTAGCAATCATAGATAATTTTGATTAACAAGTGTAATTACGAACTCAATAGATTGATAAACTGACCACAACCCCGGAATCTAAATCTCTCTTGGTTACATGTTTAAATTTCGCAATAGTAGTTGTAATAGAAAGTTAAACTTTTGATCATCTTAGACTGTAAATTGATTTTAGTTTGCTTAGTTAACAGCTAATTTAAGTCTCTGTGGGTTTGACATCCGACTTTCGAGTCACTTTATTACTTGGCGGCCACGTATACTTGCGTGTACTTGGGAAACCAACAAGTTTTTGGCACCTTTTCGGGGGACTTAGTTATTGATTGTTTATATAAGTTAAGCTTTTAATTGATTTTTGTTCAAATTTTTAATATTCTTATTTAGTTAGTATTTTCTCTCTCTTTTACTTACTTTCACATGGCATCTTGGAATGTAAATTGTTCGAATGATGGTTATTCTTATTTTGATGATCCTTGTCCATATTGTGAAGGACCCCACTGGTGAAAAAATTATCAGAATATTTTTCGGGATCGAGTTGCGCGCACAATCTCAATTCTTTGAGTAGAATATTAATAATATGTGTGGTGGTCAAGATGGCCATTGGGAGCCTTATTATGATCTTGCTAACAGTGTTTGTGATTCTGATAGGGGCAATGAAGTGCATGATATGAAACGTGATGCATATATTAGGGATATTCTGAGGCAAGTAGCAGAGCAACAAGATGAATTCAAAAAAGATATAAAAAGAATGAGGGCAGCAATTACAAGAATGAAGGCTAATACAGAAGAATTGAGTGAAAAGAGCGAGTACCTGCAAGAGGAAAATTTTGAAGAAGAGGAGATTATGAGTCAAACTTGGCTGGTGGAAGAAGCTAAAAGATTGGAAATATATGAGGCTTAACATGAAAAAATTACAGATCGGATAAAAGACTTAATAGAAGGAAGAGCTAGACGGGGACAAGAGATCAAAAAATTTGGCACTGCTATTCACGACTTGGGAGCTCAATTGAATGCAAAGGTTGATGCGTCTAACGCCTAACAAACAGTAATGAGTTGTAAAGTTGAAAATGAGATTATACGCTAAATTGAGGAGCCAAAAGTGGAGAGTCAACCATTCGAGCATGTGTTTGTTGATGATGCCTATGTTGATAAGAGAGTTCTAGAGTCATGTGAGGAATTATATATTGTTATATGTTAAGACTCTAATGTGTGTACATACGGGGATGTAAATAGTGACGCAATTCTAGAGTTGGAACGCATTAGTCCTCATTCCATCCATTTCTCAACATTGTGTTTGGATGATGATATGAGAATTGAGTCATTCGAGCCTTTGGAGGAGCCAACGGATGAGGAAAAATGTGCTTACATACTGGAATTTATCGTGCCATAGAGACGTAATTACATACCTCATCTAAAGGACAATAAGTGTAGAGTGGAAAATTTATTTCCTGGCCCGGTTATACTTATAGCCCCACTAGTGGAGCATAACCGCAGACTGGATGCCATGTGTTGATACCCAATTTTACCTTCTTATTTTCAAATAAGTATGTATACTTTCAAAATATCATTTTGCATCTTTACTTAATTTATAAGAGTTATACAAGTATTTTTTAATCTTTAAAATTGATGTTTTCTTGCATTGAAATTACTTAAATATTTATTAATTACCCGTTAGTTTATTTTGTGATGATTTAATTATCCAAGGTTATTATTCGCATCAACATATATGTTTCAGAATATTTTTTACGGTATTTTATGTAAGTATATTTGTATTTTGAAGCTATTTACATAATTTTGTAATAATAGCCTATATTCATGCATAATTACGATTTATTACATTATTTGTGCAAAAATAGCATTTTTATATTTTTATAATGTTAAGTTATTATTTTCAATCATTTTAGTGCATAAATAATATTTTTATTATTTATTAATTACTTTTATAAATTAATTTTTGATATATTTTGTGTATTTCAATTATGACCAAGTTTTAAGTAATTTTCGAACCAAAATTGGCCCAATCCCTTGGCCAATAGCCTCCAGCCCAAACTAAACAACCCTTTACTAAACCCGGTCGCGACCCACTTCAAACAACCCACCCGTTCAATTTTTAATCCTAGATGTTGATCTCTCAAGATCAACGACTCTCGTTCATTCCACCCTTTTAATTAACCCAACCCAGAAACCTTACATATTCCCCTTAATCCCCCGCCTTGGAACGCTCTCAACTCTCCTGTTTTCTCTTCTGAAGAACCCTAGCCACCTCCCCCTAAATTTTCTCTCCTAATCCCGCTGATAATTGGATTTTACCATTATTTGCTTACCATATTTGCGTCCCGTTGGTATTGGTCACACGTATATGGAATTACTGAACACTTCGCTGAAATCATGTATAAGATCATCCCTTAGTGGACTGATTCAACCTTGTAGCATCTTATTTTCCCAATTTTAGCAAATACCACCTCTATATCGGATGAGAATCAACTCAATCTTGAAGATTTGGACCATATCACGTCCATATACACGAAGAGAAACTTGTTTCTTCATATTTGTTGGCCGATTTTGAGTTCTAAAACCCTAACTAGGGTTTGAAGTTTGATATTTTTCCTTTCTGGTTACTCTACTAACTTGCAAGTGAGATTTTACTTTTTTTGTCCATGTTTACTTGATTTCTTTCCTTATTTCTATTTAATCGATTATTTTCCATGTTTGTTCATTCAATTTCAACATTATATCAATCCCTCCCTTATTCCCCTTATAGACATACTTCTAATCACGAGATTCACTAAAAACTAAGGCATGTCACTCTATCTCATGCGCTTGGCTCTTGGCCGACTGAAAGTCAAGGCCACCGAAATTCAATTTTTCAATTCTTCTTGGTGCGAGCACTGCCGGGGTTCATTTGAATCCCCTGGGAACTATGACGCACTAAGATCCTGGGTTCTATTTCTCTTTGTTGACGTTCAGAGTATTGTGGAGTTTGTTCTTTCTTGTTTTTCTATTTGTCAATTGATAACTGGTAAGTTCCTTAGCTTTTGCAATTTCATTCTCCTGTGTTCATGATTTGGATAATTCGTACCTATGAAATTTCATAATCTAATGTGTTTCTAGACCATTTCTATGTGCAACCTTGTTGACGTTGAACTTGTTTTGTGATATGAACTTCTTTAGTATTTGATTTTTACCTAAAACTGCCAGCTCTGAGATATGCTTATGCTTAACTTGAACAATTTGGACTCTCTTAAGTTCGTTTAGCCTAATGTGTTGGTACCTAAATGTTTTACATTTGCTGCTTGGCATGCGTTTGCTTCCCTGCTTTGTTCTGGGTTCCTGTAGTGACTGACTTGTATCTATAATGTGTCCTAATATATGTTAAGACCTTCACTCTAGCTATTACCTGCTCCCATGACTATTTTTGTCACTCATTATGTCTTTGGTTTGCTTAATCCTTTATTCCCTGGTGATTAGTTGGGACCTTTAGAGTAGCTATCTTAACTTGTATTTCCTTATAATGTTTGATATTGTTTTGCCTTATTGATATAATTTGGCTTGTCTACTTTCTGGTGTTCAACATAATTTGGACCTTTAGGCTTTAAATCCTTTATGTTAGTGCCCACTTTAGTCTCGTTTGGCATAGTGCACCTTTGTATGTTAATATTATAATATCAGAAAACATGATTCCCCTGCTTCCAACGAAATGTTTTTGGCCCAATATGCTAAGTGTTTGAACTTGTGATATCAACCTGTCCTTTGAATTTTGTTAATTCTATTTGCTTATATGTTCTTTGTTTAATCACCCTTGATATGTCTGTTTCTAAAATACAAGTGCACCTCTTCAAATTCCATCACTTGATCACTGTTCTCTCACTATTATTTATTACCTACACCATTCTAAATCTATCACTCTTGGCCGGCTGACAGCTAAGGCCACCAAAACTCTCTCTATTGACCTCCCTAGTGTGAGCACTGCTCGGGGTCCATTTGAGACCCTTTTGAACTCTTACACACTAGGATTTGGGGTTCTTTGATCACTCTCTCTGCTGTTGGAAATTGAGTTGTCTCTGGCATTTAGCTTTTCTTCATCGCATTATTTGTAAAATCTGCAAACTAGGTTGTGTAAGTGATTGTTGTGTAATTCAATACTTGGATCATATGATCAACTTGTGACTATTTGGTTTGGCTTGAGTTCCTCTATGACTTTTGGGCTGTGCTGATGGGCATAGTCCCTGTTTGGATCTGGGCATGCTATTTGCGAACAAGGAGTTGTTGAAGGCCCAGGAAATACTGGATATCTCCTTTGGGTATGCTATAGGCCTACTATAGTTTCTTGTGTAATATTTGTACTTATATTCCTCATCTGGTCTGTAACAATTTTGTAATAAGCAATTGAGGTGTTAGTGAAATTGGGGAAACATATATATTCTAATGTTTGCATGAAAGGGTAGAAAACATGCCTATATGGTTCGTATGATTTATTTGTTATTTTATCCAACTTGTCATATGTGCTATTCAAATTTTCATGTACACTAGTAGTAATCATGTGATTAGGGAAATCACACACTCACGCAACTTGTTTATTATCAAATCATGAGCTTAAGTACTCTATTCATTCTCATGTCTACTACTATGTGTCACTAGACAACATGCATATAGGATATAAATGCCAATAACCGCCCTTCAATTTGCATAACTGTAGCATGCTCATTAGATATCATGCCTATAGGATTATTCTAGCTTATGTTCTACTGGTCCTCATCTAGGTATCATGTCCACGGTTTCTTAATTGATTCATCAGCTACTGTTATATCTATCGCTCACCTAGAAAACATGCCTATAGATACGAAGTGTTATAGAATCAGTTTTCAGCTGCCAACTATTAGATCCTAGCTATAGAATACTGCTACTCGCTTAAAAAGCATGCCAATAGGATCAAACACGAGTAATTCTGAGTATTTTTAATGGTTTTCACTAGGGGTGGGCATAAAATCCGAAAAGCCAAATTCCGAACCAAACCGAATTAATTAGGTATTTCGGTTTCAGTCTTTTTCGGTATTTCAGTCTAATTCGATATCGCTTTTTTGGTATTTCGGTATTTCGGTGTGGTTCTAGGTATTATAATTTTAAAATTTCGGTATACCGAAATACCAAAATTTTTAACACATTTTTTTTGGATCCTACCTATATCAACTGCCTACCCACTACACAGTGCCCAGGCCCAACCCCCAAGTGATGCCCAACTGCCCATTGCCCAAACTCCCTAAGCCCAACTGCCCAAACCCACTTTAGATTTTACATTTTAGGGCATTACTCTTAGTTAGATACTTAGAGTCTTAGGTTAGCACTTAGCAAAGCAGCGCAGTCTTCACAGTTCTGTGATTGTTTTAGACTCCGACTCCGACTCTCCATCTTCGAAACTGACTCTCCGTCTCTCTGAGACTCTGACTCTCTGTTCATCACTTCATCTTCTTCAATCACGCTTTCAAACTTCAAAGTTTCACCATCGGGCATCTGGGGCTGGGCGTCTGGCGACTGGAGTGACGTTGGTGATTCCGATTTTTGACTCCTCTCTCCTAACTCAATCATTGAATTATTTCGAAGCTCAACTCTCCGGCCAGGTTCGTATGAATTTTCTATGATCTTTATTCTGTGATTGTTTGAGGTTTCTTTCTATATTTTGTAATTCGGTCTCTATTTTTAAGTTTTGAACTTTAATTTCTGAAAGATTTATTTTTGCCAATAATTTGTTCACTCAAGCAGGAAGTAGCAGCTGTAATTTTGTGTAATTTCGTGTAATTTTGGTAGTTCACTCAAGCTTCTTTCTTTTTTAATTTTTAAGGTAGGACACATTACATAGCTTTGTTGTTTAACGCGGTATAAATCAGACCTTTCAGTTTCATTGTTCTCAAATGAATTTTATGTCTTGATAATGATATTTAAAATATAGATACATAGTTGGATAAAGTACAGACTTATTGTTTAACACAGTATAAACTATACCTTTCAATTTCAGAGTTCTCAAATGATTTTATATCTTCTAACTAAACACAATCATTTCCCATACTATTAGTATTTTAGTTTCCTCCCAAAAAGAATTATATATATTAGGAAGTAAGGAAGCAAGGAAGTAAGAAAGTATATTCATGCAATGGACAAAATATATCATTAACAAAAAAACCAGATGATCTAACCTATATCTAGATCTATACTGCCGTGTAATACTGTCACGCCCCAAAATCGAGGGACGCGACTGGCACTCAACCGGGTGACCCCAGTCAAGCGAACCTGATTTGCCTTTCGTATCCCACGCGTTACCCCGTGATTTCAATATACATCATTCAAGTAATATATCCATTTATAACTTAAGCGTAAACTTCCAAATTGAATTCACTTCTACCTTTTATCATTACTAACACATGACACCAAATACTTACTGATGAGTGGCTAGAATTCGTGATTNCTAGATCTATACAGCCGTGTAATACACAGATGACGAATAAATAATTCTATCAATTTCTGTTAACCATTGCAAGATACATATTCATTGGCATATTCTAACTAATCTAGCATGAAAGACCCTCTAATTTGACTTTCAAATTTAACTAATCTAGCATGAAAGACATAAGATTAGGATCACACAATCTTATACTATCTCTATTAGTATAGATGGCAGATGCAAGTTTAAATAGTGTTGCCGGTTCAAGTGAAAGCTTACATATTACTCAAGATAGCAAAACCAACACCATTGATACTCAAGATTCTAAGAAAAGAAAAGCCATGCAATCTAGATCCGACGTTTGGAATCATTTTGATAAAGTTGAGGTAAATGGGGTTGGTAAAGCAAGATGTAGATATTGTAAGCAAGCTTTTGCTGCTTACTCATCTAAGAATGGAACAAGCGGATTGAAATCTCATTTGAATAGATGCAAAGAATACCCACCTAACATTGATAAAGAAAAAAGTCAAACAAAGTTAAATTTTCAATTTTGCCAAAGTGATGAAGGATCACTTTGAAAATTTGATCAAGAAGTGGTTAGGAGGGCTTTAATTGAGATGATAGTAATTGATGAACCACCATTTAGCTTTGTAGAAAATGAAGGTTTTATGAAGTTTATGAGAAAAACTCAACCACAATTTCGTCTTCCTTCCCGTAGAACAATAACAAGGGATTGGTATGAAGTTTACGGTGAATTGAAGCAAAATCTAAGAAAGTCTTTTAGAAAAGCACAACAAAAAATTTGCCTCACAACAGACACATGGAATTCATTACAAAGAATAAATTATATGTGTTTGACAGCTCACTTCATTGACAGGGATTGGAAGTTGCATAAAAGAATACTAAATTTTTGCCCTATCACTAGTCATAAGGGTGAAGAGATGGCTAAATCTATTTCAAATTGTTTGCTTGAATGGAAATTAGACAAGGTATTCACTATTACTGTGGACAATGCTTCTTCAAATGATGTGTAAGCCAAAGAATTGTCTAAAAAGTTAGATATGTGGAAAACTAATATGATGGTGGTAAACATCTTCATGTGAGATGCATGGCTCATATATTAAATCTAATTGTGCAAGATGGTTTGAAAGAAGTTGATGCTTCTGTCTCACGTGTTAGAAATATTGTGAGGTATGTGAGAGCTTCGCCTGCAAGGACCTTAAAGTTTAAACAGTGTTGTGCACATGTAAAGGTAGAATGTACCAAAATATTGTGTTTGGATGTTTCTACTTGGTGGAATTCCACCTATTTGATGTTGGATACGACACAAAACTTTGAAAAGGCCTTTGACAAGTTCCATTTTTTTTATGATGGATTTTCTGCTTATCAATGTTCTAGTGAAGATGGTAGTAATGCAAGTCCTCTTGAATATGATGATTGGGTGAATGTGAGGAATGTGATACAGTTTCTTTCAAGATTTCACGAGCTCACCAAAAAAGTTTCAGGTTCACGTTATGTCACTTGTAATGCTCATTTTGAGGATGTATCTGAACTCTATTGTCATTTGAAAATGTGTTTAGTTTGTGAGGATGAGAATTTGAGAAAAATGGCTGAGCGGATGCAAGAAAAGTTCAAGAAGTATTTGGGTGAGCCTGAAAAGATGAATAAAATAATTTTTATTGCTTCCGTCTTGGATCCACGTAATAAATTTGAATATGTAGAGGGAGCACTTGAAGAACTTTTTGGGAGGAAAAGGGGAAGAAAATAAATGCTGAGGAGTATGCTTATATGAATTCTTTGTTTGAAGAGTATCTAAAAAAGTATTCAACTGGATCTTATCCTCAATCTCCATCTAGATCTATTTCATCTAATAACACATCTAATACATCAGTGGGAGTGTTATAACTGCATAATTAATAAGGACGAAACTTCACTTGAAGAAACAAAAGGAACACAATGGAAGTGGGGGTGCTAAATCGGAGTTGGATAAATACATTAGTGAAGAACAAGATCCTTTTAGTGAATAATTTTATATCTTAAGTTGGTGGAAAACACTTGCTCCTAGATTTCCTATTCTTTCGGAGTTAGCTCGTGATGTGTTGGCCACTCCAATTTCTAGTGTGGCGTCGGAATGCGAGTTTAGCACCGGTGGCCGTATTCTTGATTCATTTAGGAGTTCATTGACTCCTAAATGTGTGCAAGCTCTTATTTGTGTTCAATATTGGCTTAAAGAAGAGAAGAATCCTATTAGTGTTGAAGAAGACTTGAAGTATCTTGAGGAACTCGAGCTTGGTAAGCTTTAATATTTTGTGTGTATTATAATTCAAATTAATATATCATACTTGTTAATTTGTCATTGTCATTGACATATTTGGTTGAATTATCTTTAGATATGGAAAATAATGGAAGCACTACTAGCATTGCTCGATGTATAGTTGCAACTTGCAACTTGAGTGGTAAGTTGAATACACTATTTGTTTGGTGATATTATTTTATAATTTGTTTTATTATCATCAAAAAATAATATTCTAACTTATGATTTATTTATTGTTTAGGTTCAAGTGCAATCATCAATCATGCATCGTGCTCCAAAAGTATGCTGCTGTTATTCTATTTATTCAAGTGCAATCATGGAAAAAAATGCTGTTGTTTTTTAAGAATTAGTCTGTTAATATTTTGCTGCTACACTGCCTGTAATTCTGTTGTGAGAGTGAGACTAATTTAATGTTCATTATGCTGCTTCTATAATTTTGTTGTAAGAGTGAGACTGGTTTATTGTTTAGTATGTTGCTGCTGTAATTCTGTTGTGGATTCTGCTGCTGTAATTCTGTTGTGGATTCTGGAATTTTGCTGCTAGCAGCCTAGCCTGCTATAATTCTGTTGTGGATTTTGGCATTCTGCTGCTGTAATTCTGCTCATCTGCTATTGTAATTCTGCTCATCTGCTGCTGTAATTCTGCCGCTAGCCTGCTGTAATTCTGTTCATCTACTGCTGTAATTAGGTGTCACATTATTTCAAAGCTGTAACCTTTACTAGTAGAACTGTAGAAGAATTAACATGTTGTTATATTAGCACTTCTTGAGTTTAAAAAGGTCACATAATGGTATTTTTGAATTCTGTATTGGTTACTGGTGCTGTTGGTTTTCTAGGAAGTAGGAACTCATGTCTCTGTTGCCCTTAAAGGCTTAAACGTGGTGAATTAACAATTGTGATTTGTCAACGTCAATTTGGTTTTGAACTTGATTATGTTAATTAGTTACTGATTCTGTTTTTTGAACTTGTCTGTTGTCTCTGTTTCCCTTAAACGTCTGCATCATTTGGACTGTTATCTATCTTCATTCAAGAACCAAGATTGCACTTGAATCACTATCCATCTTTGTGTTGCTTATTTAGAAAATATTAAACCGAAACCGTACCGAACCAAAATAATAAATACCGAACCGTACCGAAATAATTTGGTACAATATTTGGTATATACAATTGATAAACCGAATACCTAAATACCGAACCAAAATTCTTAAATACCGAACCGAAATACCGAATTCCCACCCCTAGTTTTCAATCCCCTCATCACGTAAATCACTTAGAGATCATGTCTATAAGTTTTAATAACTTATAATCTGTAATATCTAAACAACATAGCAGTACCAGATACTCTTAAAATGTGTAGCTTTTTATAAATCATGTCTATAGGTTTAAAGTGGTTCCTTGCATCTGAAACTGCTTGTACGTTTGAATCACATCATATAGAAACCATGTCTATAGAGCTTAATGACATCAATTTGACTCAACTCTGAAACTGTCTAATGCCTAACGTAGAAATCTATTGCGTGCATTTGTTGTTTAAGTGTGGAGGCTAACTTGAGCCTTTAACTGTCCTTAAGTGAAGTCCTATTTGTTTTGAATGTCGTTTAATTTTATCATTTTGAGCAACCTAAGTACAGTCTAGAATAACCCAAATAGAGGTCCAATGCCTCCGAGACCATAGGAATGAGACGGTTAGTGCATGCATATGGTACGACTTAGAATTGAAATAGAGCGCCTTTAGGTAAAAAACTTTAACATAGTAATTGGGTAGCAGGAGATGATAGTCTATGCCCGCTGAATATTATGAGCAACTCCCTATCTTAAGGAAGTTGCGAAGTATTATTTATGTTGCACGGAGTTGATCCTTTAGGCTAAAACCTTAGGACCCCCCTTTTTCTCTTTATACACTTAGTCATCTAATATAGACTACTATAATTATGTCCTTGTAGATTTGTATCAATTCCCCTTGTGTCATAATAAAACTCTTTGCTCATTTTACTGTGCGTTTATTTGATCATCTTGCCTAATTATAATCCACATAGTTTATACTTCGTCTGGGACCCACAATTCTGGACTTCGAAGAGTGCGTAACACCTTCTTTTTGAGGTAACTTGAGCCCTTACCCAATATTTGGTGGCGTTGACTAGTAATCAGAGTTATTTGCAAGCAGGTGCCCTAACACACCTTAAAAATTGTTAGGTGGCGACTCTTCTCTTTTAATACCCAGTTATAAGAGTTGTCATAATGTCGAAACCCACTTTTGCGAGAAAATGGGGCGCGACAGCTTGGCGACTCTGCTGGGGATATACTTAGGCTCTTACCATAATGGACTTAACTTATGTGGATTATTTTATTTTTTAAGAAATGTACATTGTCATGGCACAAAAACCTAACATGTCGTGATGGCGCCTATCGATGGTACTAGGCAAGTTGACTTTCCCAAAATACTCCAGTAATTCAATAGATAAGGTAGTTTAAAACTTTTTCATATCAGATATTTTTCATAAAAACCAAAGTTGAACTCAAAATAGAATCAAAACACAGAAACTAGGCCCAAACATCAGGGTGTCACAAAGTCACGAGCATCTAGATAACCAAACTAATACAACAAGTGTCTAAGTATCAATACAGGACAGAAAGGAATATAGAAGGAGAGACAAGGTCCTGCGGACACCGGCAGCTACCTCGTAGTCTCCGGTACTCGATCACGCCCGAACTCAATGACCTCTGTGATCAAACACACCTGGATCTGCATAGAAGTGCAAGATGTAGGGTGACTACAACCAACTCAGCAAGTAACAGAAATAAATAAGGAAATGAGAAGCAGTAACGAGCTATACAGTATAGTACATTTTGGTAATTTTCAAAATCTAAGAATAGACATGAGTAAATGCCGGTAACATGAGTCAAATCAGTTGCCTATTTACAATGTTCTAGTAAAACCAAATATAACAAGTTTCCAGAAGTTCAAACAATAACATGAATCAGCTAAATGCAGCAACAAAAAAGACAGATACAACCTCTCAGGGTATTGTCGCTCAAGCTCTCAATAACTCAACACTCAACCCTCAATATACACGCTCATTAGGTACCTTCTCTCACTGGGGTGTTCAGACTCCTGAGGGGCTCCCATAGCCCAAGCGCTATAATCCGCACGGACAACTCACGTGCTATAATATCATATCAAGGTCCGCATGGACAACTCACGTGCTACCATATCATATCAGAATCCACACGAATAACTCACATGCCGCACGGACAACTCACGTGCCGCACGGACAACTCACGTGCCGCACGGACAAATCAGAATGCTATAGTGTATCAGCAGGGAAATAAAAGAGACTGAGGTAAACATATACAAGAATTGCTATGACTGAGTATAACAACTATAAGAAGATACATAGCCTAAGCATGATTAGAAACATGTCAAATTGCTAGCAGACAAGGAATACATATAAGCACAAAAGGCTATTCGACTTTACAGTCTCACAGGACAGACCAAGTCACAATCCCTCACTGTGTATGGTCACACGCCCGTCGCCTAGCATGTGTGTCACCTCCAAACAGTTACATCATACCAAACTCCAGGTTTCATACCCTCAGGACTAGATTTAAAACTATTACTTACCTCAACTACGTAGAAATCGTACTCCGAAATGCCCTTGCCTCTCGAATCGGCCTCCAAATTCCCCGAATCTAGTCACAGTCAGTATGAGATAATCAATATTGGCTAAAAGGATCAATTCCACAAGAAAATTACTGAAATCTAGCCCAAAATCCGAAATCGGCTCAAACCCGGCCCCCGGGCTCACTTCTCCAAATCCGACGAAAATCACAAAACCCGAAATCCCATTCAGTCACAAGTCTAGCCATACCAAATTTACCAAAATCCGAACTCAATTGCCCCTCTAAAACCCCAAAGTTTAGTCTCCAATCCCAAGCCCTAAACCCCCAATTTTCACTTCAAAACCTCACTAATTAGGTGTAAATCAATGGGAAAACACCATTACTAAGGATAATTAGTTTCAAGGAATTACCTCAGTGATAACCTCAAATTCCCTTCGAAAATCTCCTAAAAAATCCCCAAAGTCCGAGTTCCAAAATGTGAAAATGGGAAAAACTCCTGAAGTCCTCTATTTATAGTCTCTGCCCAGCAAAACCGCACATGCGGTACTATTTCCACATCTGCGGAGCCGCATCTACGAACCAAGCTCCGCTTCTATGGAAATTCACTTAAACTCAGCCTCCGCTCATGCGATCACCTGATCGCATCTGCGATCTTCGCGGGTGCGGAAATCACATCGCATCTTCGGTTCCCTCTCGCACTTGCGCCCAGCTGCCCGCATCTGCGACCCTCGCAGGTGCAGGAATATCTTCGCACCTGTGTTTCCTGCCCAACTCCTTCTTGGACGCATCTACGGCTCCTCCTTCGCTTCTACGGGCTCACACATGCGGTTCCCACTTTGCAGGTGCGGTTACACCAGTAGCAGCAGCTTCAGCTGCAATTATTCAACTCAAATAAATCCGTTAACCACCCGAAATCACCCTAAGGCCTTCGAGACCTCAACCAAACATACAAATAGGCCCTATAACCTGATATGAACTTAGTTGAACCTTCGAATCACTAAAAAACATCATCAAATCACCAAATTACACCCAGATTCAAGCCTAAGAACTTCTAAACTTTCGAATTTTGCAAACGACGCTGAAACCTATAAAACCACATCCGATTGACCTCAAATTTTGAACACAAGTAAAAAATGGCACCACAAACCTACTCCAACTTCTGAAATTCCATTCCGACCCTGATATCAAAATTTCCACTACCGGCCAAAATCGCCAAAATTCCAACTTTCGCCAATTCAAGCTTAATTTACTATGGACCTACAAATCACATTCTGGACACGCTCCTAAGTCCAAAATAACCTAATGAATCTAAAGGAACCACAAAAATTCAAATTCGAGGTCGTTTACACACAATTCAACATCCGACCGATTTTTCCCACTTAAGCTTTCAATTAAGAGACTAAGTGTCTCAATTCACTTTGAAACCACTCCGGACCCGAACCAACCACCCAGTAAGATATGATACAGCTGTAAATCATAAAAGAACCAGAAAATGGGGAAACAAGGCTATAACTCTCGAAATGACCGGTCGAGTCGTTACATCCTCCCCCTCTTAAACAAATGTTCGTCCTCGAACGGGTCTAGAAACATACCTTGAGTCTCAAATAGGTATGGATATCTACTCCGCATCTCCCGCTCGGTCTCTTAAGTGGCCTCCTCCACAGGATGACCTCTCCACTGCAGCTTCACTGAAGCTATATCCTTTGACCTCAACTTCCGAACCTGCCGCTCCAAAATGGCCACCGGCTCCACATTATAAGTCATATCACAATCGAATTGAACCGTGATAAAATCCAAAACATGGGACGGATTGTGCCAATATACTTCCGGGGCATAGAAACATGAAATACTGGATGCACACTCGACAAGCTAGGTGGAAAGTCATGCTTGTAAGCCACCTCCTCTATCCTCTAAAGCACCTCAAAAGGACTAAAGAACTGGGGGCTCAGCTTGCCCCTCTTTCCGAACCTCATAACACCTTTCATGGGTGATACCTTTAGCATAAACTTCTCCCCAACCATGAAAGACACATCAAAGACCTTCCTTCCGCATAGCTCGTCTGCCTAGACTGCGTCGTGCGAAGCCGCTCCTGAATCAATTTCACCTTGTCTAACGCATCCTGGACCAAGTCCCTACCCAAGAGCCTAGCCTCACCCGGCTCAAACCATCCCACTGGAGACCTACACCGCCTCCCATATAAAGCCTCATATGGAGCCATCTGAACGCTCGACTAATAATTGTTATTATATGCAAACTCCACGAGCAGACAAAACTGGTCCTATGAACCCCCAAATCAATGACACAAGCGCGTAACATGTCCTCCAAATATCTGGATAGTGCGCTCGTACTTTCCATCCGTCTGAGGGTGAAAGGTTGTGCTCAACTCAAGCTGGGTACCCAATTCTCGCTGTACGACCCTCCAAAACTGCAAGGTAAATTGTGTTCCTTTGTCTGAAATGATAGAAACTGGGACACCATGAAGGCAAACAATCTCTCGAATGTAAATCTCAGCCAACCGCCTTGAAGACTAAGTAGCACCCACTGGAATGATGTGCGCGGACTTATCAGCCGATCCACAATCACCCAAATAGCATCAAACTTCCTCGAAGTTCGTGGGAGCCCAACTACGAAATCCATGGTGATCCGCTCCCACTTACACTCTGGGATCTCTAGCCTCTGAAGAAAGATACTCAATCTCTAATGCTCATACTTAACCTGTTGAAAGTTGAGACACCAAGCTACAAATCCAACTATATCCTTCTTTATCCTCCTCCACCAATAGTGGTGCCTCGAATCCTGGTACATCTTCGCGGCACCCGGATGGATGGAGTACCGCGAGCTGTGGGCCTTCTCAAGAATCAAGCCCTGAAGCCCATCCACGTTGGGCACACATATCTTGTCTTGTATCCTCAACACGCCATTATCACCAATTTTCACATCCCTAGTATCACCTCGCCGAACCCTGTCTTGAAGGACGAGCAGCTGGGGGTCATCATACTGACGCTCCCTGATGCAGTAATAAAGGGAAGGCCTAGAGACCACCCAAACCAATACCTGACTCGGCTCTAAAATATCCGATATGACAAGCTGGCTAGCTAAGATCTGAACATCCAATTCTATAGATCTATCTGCTGCCGGAAGATACGTTAAACTCCCCAAACTCTCCGCGCGGAAACTCAAGGCATCGACCACTACATTGGCCTTCTCGGGATGATACAAAATATTGATATCATAGTCCTTAAGAAGCTCCAACTATCTCCACTAATGCAAATTAAGATCCTTCTGCTTGAACAGATGCTGCAAACTCCGGTGATCAATATAGATCTCATAATGAGCCCCGTACAAAAAGTGCCACCAAATCTTTAAGGCATGAACAATAACTTCTAACTCAAGATCGTGGACAAGATAGTTCTTCTCATGAGTCTTCAACTGGAGCGAAGCATAGGCAATCACCCTACCCTCCTACATCAAAACACATCCATTACATATCCGTGAGGTACCACAATACACTGTGTAAGAACCAGCATCTGATGGAAGAACTAGATCTGGAGCCGTGGTCAAAGCCGTCTTGAGCTTTTGAAAGCTCTCCTCGCACTAATCCGGCCACATGAATGGAGCACCCTTTTGGGTCAATTTGGTCAAGGGCGATGCAATAGATGAAAAACCCATCACAAAACAACGGTAATAGCCCGCCAAACTAAGAAAGCTCCTAATCTTCGTGGTTGAGAATGGTCTGGGCTAATAGATCCACTTGAATACCCTCATTGGACACCACATGCCCCAAGAATGCCACTAAACCGAGCAAAAACTCACACTTGGAGAACTTTGCATAAAGCTTCTCCTCCCTTAATGTCTGTAACACAACCCTCAGATCATGGGCATGCTCCTCCTGGCTACAAGAGTACACCAGGATGTCATCAATGAATACAATAACGAATGAGTCAAAATAGGGCTGAAACATAATGTTCATCAAATGCATAAACTCTGTTGGGGCATTGGTCAGCCCAAAAAACATCACAAGGATATCATAATGGCCATATCGGGTCCTGAAAGCTGTCTTAAGAATATCCAAATCCCGAATCTTCAGCTGATGATACCCTGACCTCAAATCAATCTTGGAGAACACCCCCGCTCCCTGAAGCTGGTCAAATAGATCATCAATACGTGGCAAATGATACTTGTCTTGACTGTGACCTTGTTCAACTGCCTGTAATCAATATACATCCTCATAGAACCATCCTTCTTCTTCACAAATAGAACCAGTGGACTCCAAGGTGACACACTAGGCCGAATAAACCCCTTATCAAGGAGTTCCTGAAGATGCTCCTTCAACTCCTTCAACTGTGCCGGTGCCATATGATACGGTGGAATAGAAATGGACTGAGTGTCCAACACCAAATAAATACCAAAGTCAATATCCCTGTCAGGCAGCATGCTCGGTAGGTCTGCGGGAAACACATCCAGAAAATCACATACCAATTGGATAAAATCAATGGCAGGAGTCTCTGCACTAACATCCCTCACAAAGGCCAAATAGGATAGACAACCCTTCTGAACCATTCGCTGAGCCTTCAAGTATGAAATCACTCTACTAGGTACATAAACTATAGAACCGCTCCACTCAACCCTCGAAAACCCCGGCATCATCAGCGTCATAGTGTTAGCGTGACAATCTTGAACTGTATGACATGGAGACAACCAATCCATACCCAATATCACATAAAAATCAGCCATACTAAGAAGCAAAAGGTCCACTTGGGTCTCCAGACCCTTAATAGTCACCACACATGACCGATATATGCGGTCCACGATAATAGTATCGCCCACAAGAGTAGATACACGAACATATGAATCTAAAGACTCACGGGGCATATCCAAAAATTGAGTGAAATACGAGGAAAAATATGAATAAGTGGAACCACTATCAAATAATACAGAGGCATGTCTATGGAAAACTGAGACAATACTTGCAATCACAGCATCTGAAGCAATGGCATCTGGCCACCCCCTAATCTGCCTCCCCCTCTCGAGCGACCCCTAGCTGACTGAGCTCCACCCCTAGCTAGCTGGGCGGGTGGTGGAGGAACTACTGCTAGTGCTATCGGCCAAGTACTCTGCTGTGGAGCCCCACTCAATAGCCTAGGAAAATCTCTCATAATGTGACCAAAATCTCCGCACTCGAAACAACCTCTCCTCTAACGAAACTGCTGCTCCTAATGCCTAGAGGAACTACCCGTGGATACCTGAGCTGATGAGGTATGGTGAGAAATCTACGGTGGTAGTGCACTGATGATGACTGTAAATATTGATGACAGTGTGACCCATGGCCAGATGATGCACCACGGTGAACTGGGCGAGCCATCTGAGCATGTCTGAATGGACGACCTCTACTGTGCTAGAACTAACCCCCAGAAGGTGCACCGCTGAATCCACCCTGTCCACGAGGCCTCTTGGCCTCCCTCTGAATCCTCTCCTGATTGCGAACCATCTCAATCTGACGAGAAATATCACCAAGCTCATCAAAAGCAGCACCAGACACTCTCTCTCTGGTCATAAGCAATCGCAACTGAAAAGTGAAGCCATCTAAAGACCTCCTGATCCTCTCCTTGTCTGTGGGAACCAAACAGATAGCATGACGGGCCAACTCTGATAATCGCATATCATATTGCGTCACAAATATATCACCCTAACAAAACTGCTCAAATTGTCTGCGCAGCTCCTCTCCACAGTACTGAGGCACGAACTTCTCCAGAAAGATAACGGAGAACTGCTGCCAGGTAAGTGGTGCTGCGCCGACGAACCTACGCCTATCATAAGCCTCCCACCATCTGAATGCAACCCCAAAGAACTACAAATTATTGAACGATACCCCACAGGTCTCCAGAATACCTGCTGTACGGAGTATCCTCTGGCACTTGTCCAAGAAATCCTGTGCATCCTCTCCCTATGCACCACTGAAAGGTGGAGGTTGGAGTCTCCCAAACCTCTTCAACCTACGCTTCTAATCCTCAGGCATAGCAGGACCACATAGTCCTGTGCAGCTGCAACCGACTGGGCTGGTGGTGCCCCCGGTGTCTAGAGTCCCTGTACAACCTACTCATGTGCAGGCAGCGGTAGTCTGAGTGCCTCCCCCGACCTGAGAAGTGGTTGCGGTCGTCGAAGAAGACACCATCTAAGAAAGGCCAGGAATCACGATGGGCACAGGTGGTGCCTGAGCTTGTCCCGCCGGTGCATCCATAGCTGGGACCTGGTCCTGATCTGGGGCAACTAGTGGATATGCAGGTACTGCCCTATCTTCTGTGTGGGATGCACCTCTGCCCCTACTGCGGTCTCGGCCTCTCGCGGCCCTGGCTGGTAGTACTAGCGGCTGGCCCTCCTTCCCGGTAGTACGAGTCCTCACCATCTGTGAGGGAATGAAATAAAAAATGTTTAGTTACCAGAATTAACAGATTTGCACAACAAGAATTCAAGAATGTGAAGTTTTCCTAAGGGTTTCTACAGCCTCTCAAAGATAAGTACAGATGTATCTGTAACAATCCGCAAGACTCTACTAAACCCGTTCATGACTCGTGACACCTATGTAACCTAGGCTCAGATACCAACTTGTCACGACCCAAAAATATAACATGTCGTGATGGCGCCTATCGATGGTACTAGGCAAGCCGACTTTCCCAAAATACTCCAGTAATTCAATAGAAAAGGTAGTTTAAAACTTTTTCATATCAGAAATTTTTCATAAAACCCAAAGTTGAACTCAAAATAGAATCAAAACGCGAAAAGTAGCCCCAAACATCAGGGTGTCACCAATTCATGAGCATCTAGATAACAAAACTAATACAAACAGTGTCCAAGTATCAATACATGATATAAAGGAAAATAGAAGGAGAGATAAGGTCCCGCAGACGCCGGCAGCTACCTCGTACTGTCCGGTACTCGATCACGCCCGAGCTCAATGACCTCCGTGATTAAACACACCTGAATCTGCACATGAAATACATGGTGTCGCATTAGTACAACCAAATCAGCAAGTAACATAAATAAATAAGCAAGTAACATAAATAAATAAGGAACTGAGAAGCAGTAACGAGCTATACAGTACAGTCCATTTTGGTAATTTTAAAAATCTAAGAATAGACATGAGTAAATGCTGGTAACCCGAGTCAAATTGGTTATCTATTTACCAAGTTCAAGTAAAATCAAATTTAACAAGTTTCCAGAAGTTCAATCAATAGCATGAATCAGCTAAATGCAGCAACAAAGAAGACAGATACAACCTCTCAGGGTACCGTCACTTAAGCTCTCCAATGCTCAACACTCAGCTCTTAGCCCTCAATACACACGCTCATTAAGTACCTGCTCTCCCTGGGTGTACAGACTCCGGAGGGGATCCTATAGCCCAAGCGCTACAGTCTGCACGGAAAACTCATATGCCGCACTTACAACTCGCGTGCTATAATATCATATCAAGGTCCGCACGGACAACTCACGTGCGACACAGACAACTCACGTGCTATAATATCATATCAAGGTCCACACAGACAACTCACGTGATATAATATCATATCAAGGTCCACACAGACAACTCACGTGCTACATATCATATCAGAATCCACACGGAGAACTCACATGCCGCACGGAGAACTCACGTGCTAAGGTAAAATAACTCACAAACTGGCCCTCAGCCTCACTCAGTGATGAACCTCTCTAGTCTCACAACCCTCAATAATGAAAGGGAATCAACCCAAATCAGAATGCTATAGTGTATCAGCAGGGAAATAATAGAGACTGAGGTAAACATATACAAGAATTGCTATGACTGAGTATAACAACTATAAGCAGATACATAGCCTAAGCATGATTTCAAACATGAAAGGCAGTCAAATTTCTAGCAGACAAGGAATACATATAAGCACAAAAGGCTATTCGACTTTACAGTATCACAGGACGGACCAAGTGACAATCCCTCTTAGTCTTTTAGTCTCTTGAAATACTATACAATTAGTACTACCTAATATACAATCAATAGTCTAAATTGTGACTTTCTATTCACATCATAGTAACTTTGGACGTTCTAGGGAGGAGGTATTTCTTTGGAACTCCTTTAATGCCATTTCATGCCAATACTTCATTCCCTTATGGTAATCTTCATCTTCAATCTTCAAACTTTCAGTAGATTTTGCCAATTTTTCTTACAAAACAGTAGCAGCGAGATTTCTTCAACCAAATCCAATGAGAATTATTAGAAGCTTAACAACTAAAAATTTTGCGGTTCTAAACGAGTACGGTAAAACCTTTTCCAAGAATATTATACGAATTTTTCCCTACTCCAGGTATGTTAAGGCTAATCCCTTCCTTCATTTTGGCATGATCTCGTCATTACACAAGTTTGATAATGAGACATAAAGAAAAATTGATATCCCGAAATTTACGTATATTTTGTTAGTCTCGCAAGTTACAATATTTTCTTTATCGGGACTTCATATTAATTTGAATATTTCCTTCTTCCAATCAAGAGAGCTGAGAGTTTATATATATATATATACTGTATCACAGTATTTTTATTACCATCGAGCTATAATCGATGGGCTGAACCCTATTAGGCAACCTCTGATCAGATTGTAAGTTATATATCGAGCCTACTGTGGCTGAGCGCCTATGAGCGAGCCCAGTTGGTCAAGATACGGAGCCTAGTATGGCCGAGCGCCTATGAGTGAGCCTACTACGATAGAGCAGTTATATATATATATATATATATATATATATAACTGCTCTATCGTAGTAGGCTCACTCATAGGCGCTCGGCCATACTAGGCTCCGTATCTTGACCAACTGGGCTCGCTCATAGGCGCTCAGCCACAGTAGGCTCGATATATAACTTACAATCTGATCAGAGGTTGCCTAATAGGGTTCAGCCCATCGATTATAGCTCGATGGTAATAAAAATACTGTGATACAGTATATATATATATNTATACACCGAGCCTTATAGGGCCAGACATCTATTTTAGTTACTATATTGAGAGAGTTGAGTCAGTATCAGTATGTGAGAATATCTTCAGATTATCTTTGACTTCTAGTTACTTTCAGTTATTATATTATCAGTTCAGTTTTAGTTTTCAGTATATTTCCTTACATACTCAGTACATTATTCGTAATGACGTCCTTTTGTTGGGGACGCTACATTCATGCCTGCATGTATAGATAATCAGATTGACGAGCCCTCACAGTAGACAAGGTTTGCATTCAGTGAAGGATCGGTAAGACTCCAACTCATTCGGAGTGAAGCCGAGTTTATGAGTCATTGTGTCAGAGTTTTGCTATAGACGTATAGGTAAGCCGGTGCCTTATCCTGTTTGATGTTAAATAATCTTAGAGGCTATGTAGACAGAGGTTCAGTTTGTACAGTATGTTAGAGGTCTTGACGGCCCATATGTATTCATGTTTTAAGAACGATTTATTAATAATGTTATGCCCACTTACAGTTGTACATTATGAGTCGTGGCCATGTGGGCCCATGATAGTTACAAAAAGAATGAGTTCAGCTAACTCGACCTATGTATGTTCTAGTTTTGGTCAAACGATCATGAGTTACAGAGTGGTTCGCTCGGGCCAGTTAGGCACCGGGTGCCAGCCACTCCTCCCCAGGTTGGGGCGTGACAAGCATCAAGAGTTGACTCAATTCATGAAGGAAGCTCGCCCTATCACGTAGGTCATTGTGGATCCCAAACCCTCCTCTTCTACTCTGCATAAGCAAATCTCACTTTTTAGAATGTAACACTCAAAACAAGGAGTTTGAAGAAGTGCGCTCATCACTCTCAAAATAATGCCACAAGTCCGACTCTAAGTACCATAAGCTTGCCCCTTATGTTAATCACCACTAATGTAAGCTCACTTAATTAGAAATCATATAGGTCTTTAAAAGGGATGTAATGAAGGCTCTTGGATCAAGGTAGGACTTAACGAACTATGATGGTTTCATCTTTCCTTAAGCACTCCATTTTCTCATTTCGGCTCATACTTTCTCGACTCTTTGAGTCATTTCCTTATTCCTTAGGAGAACTAAATAGACATACCGTCACTCTTTATTACTCATACAATCATTTTTCTCCTTTTCTCATCATTCCATGCCTTTCATCATTGCGTTCTTTGAATCCTTTCAACCTTCACTTTCTTTCTGACATATTTTTTTTTTTTGCTTTTCTTTATTTTATTTGCCTTTCCTTTTCATTAATTATTTTTCTTCTTTGAACCTTTTATCACTATGAAATTCCTCATCTCTCCCCCAAACTTATGCTTTTTCCAATTGATCATGAATGCTAAGGAAATATTGGGTGCCAAGAGAGGGTCATTACAAAACAGATAAAGGCTTGTAATGTGGCTATTGAAAGAAAAAGGCTTAGGCTTAAAGGGGTTGACTATGGATAGCATATTGGTAGACTACAGAAGCTTTCAAAGTTCAAATTGGACCAAGGAGAGCCTACAATCATTTCTCAAGTCGAGCTACACTAAAAATTTTGCCTAGACAAACATTCATAGCAAGTTCTTGACTTATTGGGACGAAACTTGGACTTGCAATTCAATACCTCACCTCTCACTCTCCTGGATTGTTAAAGAGAACAGGGTCGAGGGCCCACAAAAGGCCTAGCTAAGATTGAAAATCACAAATGCTTCAAGGAAACCACTCGATGATTGTTTTAGTCAACTCAAGAGTCTAAAGGTCACAACTAGAGCTATTCTTTGTCAATCAACTTGTTTCTAACCATAAGGTCGAAGGTAAATGTGTTAGTTCCAAGTGAAGCCTGCTTGAGACACTTTTATTCATTACTACTACATATCAAAGAAAAAAGAAAACGGGCTCAATCCCTTGACGGTTGTCACGCCATCCACCGTTAGGAAGAGACACCCGATTCACACAGCATCCACCTTTTTGGAAAGAAACGTGGCATTAAGAAAACCAAAGGCTTATCTTTCACACAAAATGAAAAAAAAAAGCTAAAAACTTAAAAAGAAGCTACTAAAGGAAATAAAAAAATAAGCTATTAAGGAAAAATACGAAAGAAGTTATGAAGTAAACTATGAAAAGTAAAATGAATATGTACAAAATAGAGTAAAACGAATATATACATAATGGGAATGAATATATGCATCGAATAGTAAAATTATATACATACCAAAAGTGAAAATAACGATAAATAAAGATAAAGAAAAATAGTATCATAGTTATTACATACCAAATGTCATCAAATCAAAATGGACCACCACCGAAATAAAAAATAACATTGTTCTCAATGCTAATAAGAAAATAAGACCAGGGAAAGATTAGAGAGTAAAGACAACTCCCCATGTGGTCTCTGTCTGCATCGGGTCAGGAACATGAGTAGGGTCCTCAGACTGCATAGGATCATCATCTCCCTCGGTGTCCTCTAGCTGGATATCCACATCCTCTGACGGGGGGACTACAGGGTTGCCGAGTATCTGGATCATCTCCTTAGCAGTATGTGCAGTGACAACCGGCTCCTCAGACTGGCCAGCTACTGCATCTGATGCCTCATGCTCTGCTGCCTGTGCTGCTGGGGTTGTCTCTTCCATGAGCAGGTCTAGTGGGATATCTCCAGTGGAAGTAAACTTCTCTACCTCCTTTTTCAGCTTCTCCACTGACTCCTTTGAGGCCCGAGTCTTCCTCATCTNGCAGGGAAATAATAGAGACTGAGGTAAACATATACAAGAATTGCTATGACTGAGTATAACAACTATAAGCAGATACATAGCCTAAGCATGATTTCAAACATGAAAGGCAGTCAAATTTCTAGCAGACAAGGAATACATATAAGCACAAAAGGCTATTCGACTTTACAGTATCACAGGACGGACCAAGTGACAATCCCTCTTAGTCTTTTAGTCTCTTGAAATACTATACAATTAGTACTACCTAATATACAATCAATAGTCTAAATTGTGACTTTCTATTCACATCATAGTAACTTTGGACGTTCTAGGGAGGAGGTATTTCTTTGGAACTCCTTTAATGCCATTTCATGCCAATACTTCATTCCCTTATGGTAATCTTCATCTTCAATCTTCAAACTTTCAGTAGATTTTGCCAATTTTTCTTACAAAACAGTAGCAGCGAGATTTCTTCAACCAAATCCAATGAGAATTATTAGAAGCTTAACAACTAAAAATTTTGCGGTTCTAAACGAGTACGGTAAAACCTTTTCCAAGAATATTATACGAATTTTTCCCTACTCCAGGTATGTTAAGGCTAATCCCTTCCTTCATTTTGGCATGATCTCGTCATTACACAAGTTTGATAATGAGACATAAAGAAAAATTGATATCCCGAAATTTACGTATATTTTGTTAGTCTCGCAAGTTACAATATTTTCTTTATCGGGACTTCATATTAATTTGAATATTTCCTTCTTCCAATCAAGAGAGCTGAGAGTTTATATATATATATATACTGTATCACAGTATTTTTATTACCATCGAGCTATAATCGATGGGCTGAACCCTATTAGGCAACCTCTGATCAGATTGTAAGTTATATATCGAGCCTACTGTGGCTGAGCGCCTATGAGCGAGCCCAGTTGGTCAAGATACGGAGCCTAGTATGGCCGAGCGCCTATGAGTGAGCCTACTACGATAGAGCAGTTATATATATATATATATATATATATATATAACTGCTCTATCGTAGTAGGCTCACTCATAGGCGCTCGGCCATACTAGGCTCCGTATCTTGACCAACTGGGCTCGCTCATAGGCGCTCAGCCACAGTAGGCTCGATATATAACTTACAATCTGATCAGAGGTTGCCTAATAGGGTTCAGCCCATCGATTATAGCTCGATGGTAATAAAAATACTGTGATACAGTATATATATATAT
>ML410709.1:85032-144174 GCA_005239525.1 Nicotiana knightiana
CCCCAAAAATGTGGAAGTAAGCCACTATTAATACATATGACTAAGTAGTCATATGAGCTTAGGTGGGTATCTAAGGTAAATAGGACTTTAACATGTAAGACTTATTACAAGTCTTGGTTTCATTTCTTTTGGACAAAAATCAAAACGTTCTTAGTCATAAAGTAAGAATCATATATCTTTCTTCCTAGTTAAAAGTACTTCAAGAACAGAAGCTAAACTCAATCCAAAAAAAAAGCTTCCAATGAAATTCTTGCAACCAAACAATTCCAACGAGAATTGTTAGAACCGTAGCAACGTATAGTTTTGCGGTTCTAAAAGAGTATGGTGAAACCTTTCCCAAGAATATCATACGCATCAATTCATTGACTGCAAACATTGGGAGCAAGTAAAATTTTAATATCTAATTTCTATAAACATTAAAATAGTTTCATTAAACTATTAAATGTATAAAGAGGTTTAGTAATCTATGCAATACAAAGTGAACAGAAAGATTTTGATCCAATATATGCAATGAACACAACTAATGTCTTAGCTTATTGGGAAAGTACAAAGAGAAAGAAATGAATTCTTCTATGTTTTGGGAAAAAACAATTAATACGTCGCATTATAGCTTTGTTAAAGCATATACATCAATCATTTTGTTTAAAATATGACATAATGACTAAATTGAAATTGGAAGAATAATGTTTGAAACAATAGAAAGATTAATGATAAATAATAGTACCAAAATAGACATCTGTCCCAACTCTAGTATTAGTTAGAATAATGACTTCCAGTCAAGAGAGCAGAAAGTCTATCTATACAGTATTACAGTATTTTCATTATATAATCGATGGGCAGGCCCCTATTGGTCAACCTCTGATCAGATGCTAAGTTATATATCGAGCCTATTGTGGCCGAGCGCCTATGAGTGGGCCCAGTTGGTCGAGATACAAAGCCTAGTATGGTCGAGCCTACTACGACAGATCAGTTATATATATATATATATATATATATATATATATATATATATATATATATATATATATATATATATATATATATATATATATATATATATATACCGAGGCCTTATAAGTTCGGATAACTATTTTACTTACTATATTGAGATAATAGAGTCAGTATCAGCAGATGAGCATATCTTGAGATTATCCTTGGCCCCCAGTCGCTTTCAGTTATTATATTATCAGTTCAATTTCAGCTTTCATTATATTGCCTTAAATACTCGGTACATTATTTCGTAGCGACGTACCTTTTTTGGGGGTGCTGCATTTCATGCGTGCAGGTTCAAACAGACAGACAGGTAGACCTCCTCAGTAGGTGTTGCCCAAGTTCAGCTTTATGGGTTTGCTCCCCGTCCTTTGGAGTTTCCGGGTCTAGAAGTTTTGTGTACATTTTGTATATGTATGCAGATAGTTTATGGGTAGGTCGGGGCCCTATTGCGATCATAGTACATCCATCAGTAGAGGCTTGTAGACATATCCTGTCAGCTAGTGCAGTATGTTGGGCTTGTAGGCCCTATATGTATATTTTGTTGGCTCGCCAGTTGTAGTAATTATGACGACCTTGCCGGCCCACCTTTATGTTGACATTTAGTCAGTGTTAATCTCTATTCAGTTTTATATTTTTCTTCACACATTATCTTGTAATGCGGCCATGGCCAAAGTATGACATACATGTTTAGAGTGTCTTAGTCGCAAGTGGTACACAAGGATAGGTGAGGCACCGGGTACCGGTCTCGTCCCAGGATCGAGGCGTGACAAAAGTAGTATCAGAGCAGTTCTGTCCTAGGGAGTCTACAAGCCGCATCTAGTGGTGCACCACATCATATAAGCAGGGGACTAAATGGGATTTAGGAGTTGGCTACCCTTCTTTCAAATCTAAATCATGCTATAGAACTGAGTTATAAAAAAAATTTTGAGTTAAACTTACGTGTTGCCGTTTGCATGCACATATGATGGTAACTAGGAAGACTACGACTAGCCAGAGGAGAGAAACAACAGTAGGTGAGGGGACTAGCAGGGTACCCCCAGTAGATGGGGCCCAATCAGAGGCCTAGGGAGAGACCCTTACCCAGCCATTACCGGCTCCTCCGCCACCCGAGGAGATTCCTAGGAAGACCGCACATCCAGTTCCCCCTCAACTTCCATCAAATCAGGACTTGAGGAGTGCGGTGCATTTGTTGGAACAGTTGGTAGCTACCCAGCAACAAGCTAGGACATCCTCTAGTGCAGGACCTTCTGAGGGATATGGGAGTTCAAGGGTCCGAGAGTTTATTTCTTTGAATCCCCCAGAGTTCACGGGGACAGATCAGAGGAAGGACCCGCAGGATTTCATAGATCAGCTTCACAGGATCTTTCGGGTTATGTATGCCACGGAGAAAGAGGCAGTTGAGCTAGCAGGTTTTTGACTCCGAGATATAGTGATCCTTTGGTACGAGGGATGGGAAAGGTCCAAGGGACGTGATGCACCTCCCGCTATGTGGGAGAATTTTTTAGATTCCTTCCTTGACCAGTACTTACCGCGGGAGATCCGACAGGCCCGAGTCGATCAGTTTGTAGCCCTCAAGTAGGGAAATATGAGTGTTCAAGAGTATAGTCTTTGTTTTGACTCATTGGCCAGATATGCACCATCCATAGTTGCTACAATACGGGACAGGATCCACAGGTTTATAGCAGGGTTGGCCCCAGAGTTGACCAAGGCATGTGCCACCGCTGCATTACAAGATAGTATGGATATCTCTCGGATTCAGGTATTTGCCCAGAATATAGAAAGGGGTAGGCATCGGCAGCAGAGTACGGAGATGACTGAGTCAGGGCAGCGTAAGAGGATGAGATTTTCCAGATCTCAGGAGCAGTCTCAAGGTAGTTATAGGCCCAGTACTTCGAACGGCCACCTAGACCTCCGCCACCTCAGTCACAGGGTTACAGGTATGACCGTTATACTCAGCCAGGACCAGGTGAGAGCTCCCAAGCGCTAGGTTTTCAGTGACAGTGAGGTTCGGACAGACATGGCCATTTTCGCTGTGGTGTGCCATCTGCGATAGAGGAAACTTGGGCCAATGTGGAGCCGGTTCCGATGGTTGTTATACATGTGGATGTTCGGGGCATATGATGCGAGATTTCCCAAATAGAGATTCTGGGGGTATGGCGCAACCAGCGAATTCAGCAACAGGATCATCTATGTATGTGCATCCTCTAGGGCGCGGGTCTCAGTCTTCGGCTGGTAGAGGTCGAGGCAGAGGTAGAAGTTCCAATTCACGTGGTAACCAGAATCTTAGATATATTTTAGCGGGTAGACAGGACCAGGAGTCTTCACCAGACGTTGTGACAGGTATGTTTACCATTTACTCTCACGATGCTTATGCCTTGATAGACCCATGATCTACTTTGTCGTGTATTACCCCATTTGTTGTGGGAAAGTTTGGTATAGTGCCTGAAATACTAAGTGATCCTTTTGTGGTATCTACACCGGTCGAAGAATCGATTATTGCTAGACAGGTTTACCGAGGTTGTACGGTGTCTGTTTGTGGTCGTCAAACCTCAGCCGACCTAGTTGAGCTAGAGATGTTGGATTCTGATTCTATCATGGGCATAGACTGTTGGCAGCTTGCTATGCCATAGTTGATTGTCGAGAGAAAATAACTAGATTTCATTTTCCGCGTGAGCCCGTCCTTGAATGAGTAGGTAATACAGCGACACCCAGAGGTAGGTTTATTTCCTATCTGAAGGCGAGGAAGATAATCGCCAACAAATGCATTTATCATATTGTGCGAGTTAGGGATGCAGATGCGGAGATACATACACTTTATTCTATTCCAGCAGTCAAAGAGTATGCAGATGTATTCCCGGATGATCTTCCAGGTATTCCTCTAGAGCGAGAGATTGATTTTGGCATCGATTTGCTTCTAGGAACTCAACTAATATCCATCCCTCAGTATAGAATAGCATCTGCCGAATTGAAGGAGTTGAAGGAGCAGTTAAAAGATTTGCTGGAGAAAGGTTTCATCAGGACCAGTACCTCACCTTGGGTGCACCGGTACTGTTTGTGCGAAAGAAAGACGGCTCGCTGAGGATGTGTATCGATTATAGGCAACTGAACAAGGTAACTATTAAGAATAAGTATCCACTTCCAAGGATAGACGATTTGTTTGATCAGTTGCAGGGAGCTAGATGCTTTTCAAAGATAGATTTGAGGTTGGGTTACCACAAGGTTAGGGTTCGGGAGAGAGATATCCCCAAGACAGCTTTCATGACCCGCTATGGCCACTTTGAGTTTCTTGTCATGTCCTTCAGGTTAACAAATGCACCTGCCGTATTTATGGACTTGATGAACAACCTATTTCGGCCATATTTAAATATGTTCGTGATAGTGTTTTTTTATGATATTTTGGTTTATTCCCATTCAGAGGATGAGCATGCGGACCACCTGCAAACGGTACTCTAAACCCTCTGTGATAATAAATTGTATGCTAAGTTTTCTAAATGTGAGTTCTGGTTGAAGTCTGTAGAATTCTTGGGCACATTGTATCTGATAGAGGTATAAAGGTAGACACTCAGAAGATTGAGGCTGTGAAATCCTGGCCTAGACCTACCACTCCAACAGATATTCATAGCTTTCTAGGCTTAGAAGGATACTACCGGAGGTTCGTAGAGGGTTTTTCTTCTATTCAACACCACTAACAAAGTTGACGCAGAAACCAACTAAGTTTCAGTGGACAGAGGCCTGTGAGTACATTTTCCAAAAGCTTAAGAACAGGTTGACCTCAACACCAGCTTTAGCACTTACAGAGGGTCCAGATGGTTATGCCATGTATTGTGATGCCTCAGGTGTCGGATTAGGATGTTTCCTGATGCAAAATGGGAAGGTAATTGTGTATGCTTCAAGGCAGTTAAGGAAGCATGAGCAGAATTATCCCACGACCTCGAATTAGTTGCGATTTTCCATGCACTTAAGATAAGGCGGCATTATTTATATGGTGTTCATGTCGATGTAGTCACAAATCATAAAAGCTTGCAATAAATCTTCAAGCAAAAAGAGTTGAATTTGTGACAGAGGTGATGGCTTAAGTTATTGAAAGATTACGATGTTAACATTCTTTACCATCCACGGAAAGCTAATGTTGTAGCAGACGCCTTAAGTCGCCGATCTCTGGGTAGTTTAGCACATGTAGAGGCCGAGAAAAGACAATTAACTAGGGAGAGTCATCAATTGGCTTGTTTGGGGGTTTGGTTAGTAGACTCTGGCGATGGTGGAGTTGTAATCCAAAATACTACAAAATCATTTCTCATAGCTGAAGTAAAAGAGAGGCAGTACGAAGACCCAGAGTTGGTCGATTTAAGAGAGCGAGTTCCATAGCAGAAGAAGTCGTTGTTAGAGCTCAAGGGAGATGGGGTTCTAATATACATGGGTCGTTTGTGTGTTCCAGATGTAACGGGGCTACGAGACAGGATTATGTCAGAGGCACATTATTTGTGGTGATCCATTCACCCTAGGTCAACGAAGATGTATCATGACATTAAGGATGTGTATTCGTGGAACGATATGAAGAAGAACATTGTTGAATATGTCTCTCAATGCCCTAGTTTCCAGCTGGTGAAGATAGAGTACCAGAAGCCCGGAGAGCTAATGCAGACTATAGAGATCCCGACATGGAAATGGGAGGCGATAAACATGGACTTTATCACGGGTTCACCTCGTTCTCATGGTAAGTTCGATTCCATATGGGTGATAGTCGATAGGATCATGAAATCAGCTTATTTCCTACCGGTTAAATCTACATATACAGCAGAATATTATGCAAAGTTATATATTAACGAGATAGTGAGACTACACGGAGTACCAGTATCTATTATATCTGACCGTGGGGCCCAGTTTACAGCACATTTTTGGAGGTCATTTTAGAGAGGTCTAGGAACTCAGGTGAATCTCAGCAGCTTTTCATCCACAGACTGATGGACAAGTCGAGCGCAAAATTCAAACGCTCGAGGATATGTTACGAGCATGTGTATTGGATTTTAAAAGAAGTTGGGATGAACATGTACCTCTTATCGAGTTTGCATATAATAACAATTACCACTCCAGTATCCAGATGGCTCTGTACGAGGCTTTGTATGGGCGTAAGTGCAGATCTCTTATAGGTTTGTTTGATGTTGGAGAATCTGGGTTACATGGTCCAGACCTTGTTAAGCAGGCCATAGAAAAAGTAAAGCTCATCCGGGAGCGACTGTCTATAGCTCAGGGTCGTCAAAAGTCATATTCTGACGTGCGACGACGATATTTAGAGTTCGGGGTTAATGACTGTGTATTCTTAAAGGTGTCACCTGTGAAGGGTGTGATGAGTTTTGGTAAGAAAGGCAAACTTAGCCAATGATATATTGGTCCTTATAGGATCATTCAGAGAGTGGACCAAGTAGCATATGAGTTAGAATTACCCTCAGAATTGGAGTCTGTACATCCGGTTTTTCATGTATCAGTTCTACGGAAGTGCATTGGCGATCCTACCCGAATGATGCCCACGAATGATGTATAAATTACATAGGACTTGTCATATGAGGAATTCCAGTTTCCATCCTAGACCGACAAATCCGCAAGCTATGAAATAAGAAGGTAGCCTCTGTGAAGGTCTTATGGAGAAGCAAGAATGTGGAAGAGATGACGTGGGAAGCGGAGGAAGAAATGAAGTCTAAATACCCCCACCTATTTCAAAGTGGAGATATGTCTCAAGATTGGATACCTCAGCACAGCTCTATTCAGGCCAGTAGGTCCTCAGGTAAGCTCTTATTTTTTATGTTCCGAATTTATAATAGACAACTATTTAGGTCCAAGTGTGGCATGTATAGTATGCGCTCTGGCTGCGGCGGAAGGTAGTTTTAGTCTAGTGTATGGAGGAGACTATGGAAAATATTTTCCAAGATTTCTAAGAGTAAACATTCGAGGACGAATGTTTCTAAGGGGGGAAGGATGTTACATATCGCTTTTCTCGTACGTAAGGGTTTCGTCTTCAGTTAATTGACATAGACTTGGGGATGAGATTATCTTGAGGTTAGAATATTTATGCTATTTATAACAAGAGACAAGTAAGTGCCATGAAGGATAAATGGTACATGAATTAAAGAAAATGAGTTTCGTTGAAGGTTGTCGATTTGGGAAAAAATA
This sequence comes from Nicotiana knightiana, assembly GCA_005239525.1. Classification (NCBI taxonomy): domain Eukaryota; kingdom Viridiplantae; phylum Streptophyta; class Magnoliopsida; order Solanales; family Solanaceae; genus Nicotiana; species Nicotiana knightiana. The sequence goes on from ML410709.1 coordinate 92,191, forward strand.
TGGGCTAAGCGATAATACCCGATATTTATGGACTAGTACCATACAAGGTACCATATAACCGTGATAATATGATGTATAAAGTATATTTAAAATGAGTAGAATTTTAAGTAATTTGAGATAATTCTTAAATTTACGGGTAATTGATTAATTATCGGGTAACGAGACATTACCTAACTAATTAATAGATTATCAGATAAGACTAAACTCCCCCCCCCCCAAGTAAGCCACTATTAATACATATGACTAAGTAGTCATATGAGATTAGGTGGCTATCTAAGGTAAATAGGACTTTAACATGTAAGACTTATTACGAGTCTTGGTTTCATTTCTTTTGGACAAAAATCAAAACGTTCTTAGTCATAAAGTAAGAATCATATATCTTTATTCCTAGTTCAAAGTACTTCAAGAACAGAAGCTAAACTCAATCCAAAAAAAAAAAAGCTTCCAAAGAAATTCTTGCAACCAAACAATTCCAACGAGAATTGTTAGAACCATAGCAACGTAAAATTTTGCAGTTCTAAAGGAGTACGGTGCAACCTTTTCCAAGAATATCATACGAATTTTTCCCTCGTCCAGGTATGTTAAGGCTAAGATCTTCCTTTATTTTGGCATGATCTCGTAATTACACAAATTTGATAACGAGTCATAAAGAAAAATTCATGTCCCGAAATTTATAAGTAATGAAAATTATAAGCAAAATATTTGTGTTGTGTTGCATCAATTCATTTGTTGCAAACATCGGGAGCAAGTAAAATTTTAATATCTAATTTCTATAAACATTAAAATAGTTTCATTAAACTATTAGATGTATAAAGAGGTTTACAAATCTATGCACTACAAAGTGAACAGAAGGATTTTGATCCAATATATGCAATGAACTCAACTAATATATTAGCTTATTGGGAAAGTACAAAGATAAAGAAATGAATTCTTCTAAGTTTTGGGGAAAAAAGAATTAATACGTTGCATTATAGGTTTGTTAAAGCATATACATCAATCATTTTGTTTAAAATATGACATAATGACTAAATTGAAATTGGAAGAATAATGTTTGAAACAATACAAAGAGTAATGATAAATAATAGTGCCAAAATAGACATCTTTCCCAACTCTAGTATTAATTAGAATAATGACTTCCAGTCAAGAGACCAGAGAGTATATATATACGATATTACAGTATTTTCGTTACCATCGAGCTATAGGACAGTCCCCTATTAGGAACCCTCTAATCAGTTGGAAAGTTATATACCGAGTCTACTGTGGTCGAGCGCTTATGAGCGAGCCCAGTTGGTCAAGATATAGAGCCTAGTATGACCGAGCGCCTATAAGCGAGCCTACTACGTCAGATCAGTTTATATATATACTGAGCCTTATAAGGCCGGACATCTATTTACTTGCTATATTGAGAGAATAGAACCAGTATCAGTAGATGAGCATATCTTGAGATTATCCTTGAGCCCCAGTCGCTTTTAGTTATTATATTATCAGTTCAATTTCAGCTTTCAGTATATTGCCTTACATACTCGGTACATTATTTTGTACTGACGTCCCTTTTCTGGGGACGCTGCATTTCATGCATGCATGTTCAAATGGACAGACGGGTAGACCTCCTCGGTAGGTTTTGCCCGAGTTCAGCTTTATCGGTAAGCTCCCCATCCTTCAGAGTTGCTGGGTCTAGAAGTTTTGTGTACATCTTGTGTATATATGTAGATAGGTTATAGGTAGGCCAGGGCCCTGTTCCGATCATAGTACATCCATCAGTAGAGGCTTGTAGACATATCCTGTCAGCTAGTGTAGTATGTTGGGCTTGTAGGCCATGTACTTATATTTTTTTGGCTTGCCAGTTGTAGTAATTATGACGGCTTTTCCGTCCCAGCTTTATGTTGACATTTAGTCAGCGTTAGTCACTATTCAGTTTTATATTTTGCTTCACACATTATCTTGTAATGCGGTCCATGACCAAAGTATGACATTACATGTTTAGAGTCTCTTAGTCGCAACTGGTACGCAAGGATAGGTGAGGCACTGGGTGCCGGTCTCGTCCCTAGGCTCGAGGCGTGACAATCACAATGTCTAACGAGCTCACTAGCTTCTTTGTACAAGGTAGGCCAATAGAATCCACAACTTAGGACCTTTGTAGCAGTGCTCGCCCCATCATGGTGACCACCATAGGGCGAGGAATGGAAAGCTTCAAGAATACTCAATTGCTCTTCTTCCGGAACACATCTCCGGATAATACCATCATTGCAAATTTTGAAAAGATATGGCTCGTCCTAATAATAATCCAAGCATTCCTATTTGAGCTTCTTCCTTTGGTTAGAAGAAAACTCATTTGGGAAAATGTCGGTCACAAGGAAATTAGCCTCATCGGCGAACTAATGAATCCCAGTCAAAGACACAGACATGAGATGTTCATCTAGAAACGAATCATTAATCTCGAGGCCATCATGGGGCCTCCCCTCCTCTTACAAGCGGGACAAGTGGTCCACCACTTTAGTCTCACTCCCTTTTAGGTCTATGATTTCTAGGTCAAACTCTTGTAGAAGAACCCATCTCATCAACCTAGCATTAGAGTCCTTTTTACTCATCAAATAACGAAGTCCACATGATCGGTGTGCACAATCACTTTGGTACCCATGAGGTACGGGCGGATTTTTTCCATGGCGAAGACAATGGATAATAACTCTTTCTCGGTCACCGTATAGTTGACTTGGACATCGTTCATTGTCTTTCTTGCATAATAGATCGGATGAAATATCTTGTTGATTCTTTGCCCCAAAACCGCTCCTACCACAACGTCGCTAGCACTGCACATGAGCTCAAATGGCAAGCTCCAATTGGGTGCGGTAATGATGGAAGTCGTAGTCAACCTATACTTGAGTAGCTAAAAAGCTCTCATGCAATCATCATTGAACACAAACTTGGCATCTTTTTCCAACAACTTGCACAAGGGGTTCACCACTTTTGAGAAATCCTTGATGAACCTACGGTAAAACCCCGCGTGACCAAGAAAACTCCTCACTCCCTTGATGAAAGTAGGAGGAGGGAGTTTTCATATCACTTAAATTTTTTCTTTGTCCACTTCAATACCGTTCTTGGAGATCTTATGGCCAAGAACAATGCCCTCCTCGACCATAAAGTGGCACTTCTCCTAATTAAGCACTAAGTTGGTCTCTTCACATCGGGCCAACACTTTATCAAGATTATCCAAGAATTCTTCAAAGGAATCCCCCACAACACTGAAATCATCCATGAACACCTCAAGGAAGTCCTCCACCATATCCGTAAATATTGCCATCATACACTGCTGAAAAGTAGCTGGTGCATTACACAAAGAAAACGACATCCTTGAGAATGCAAATGTGCCATATGGACAAGTGAAAATGGTTTTCTCTTGTTCTTTAGGTGAAATGAGAATTTGGTTATGTACGGAATACCCATCCAAAAAGCAATAATAAGCACGTCCAGCAAGCCTATCCAACATTTGATCAAGAAATGGCAATGGGAAATGGTCTTTCCGGGTCACTTTGTTCAGCTTCCTAATCCATGCATACCCTCCAACCGGTGACAGTACTTGTGGGGATCAATTCATTTCTATCATTCGTGATCACAGCCATACCCCCCTTCTTTGGGACACATTGTAATGGTGAAGTCCATGAACTATCAGAAACGGGGTACACAACCCCTGCATCTAGCCACTTGATGATCTCTTTCTTGACTACCTCTTGCATGGCCTCATTCAACCTCCTTTGATGTTCTACAGAGGGTTTGGAATCTTCCTGCAATATGATTTTGTGCATGCAAAAGGCGGGGCTTATACCCTGAATATCAGCCAAAGTCCAACCTATTGCCTTCTTCCTCCATTGAAGCACCACTAGGGTGGAGTCTACCTGCATATTAGTTAACCACGAAGAAAGAATAATAGGTAATGTGGAACAAGGGTCTAAGAACTCATACGAGGTGTGAAGTCAAGGGCTTCAACTCCAATGTTGGTGGCTCCTCAATTGAGGGCTTTGTTGGTGGAGTCCTCCGGTTCTTAAGGTCCAAGGAAAGTTTACGGGACCCATACGTATAGGATCCTATTAATTGCGAAGCATTTGCACATTCTACCAAGCCTTCCTTCTCATCCTAATCATGATTCAACAACACAACTTCCAAAAGGTCTTCAACATTAATCATAGCACTTGTGTCATCAACAATCACCTCAGTCAGAGGATCCACAAACGAACATACTTCGTTGCCCACCCGGAAGGTGAGCTCCCCAGCATCCATATCAAATAAGGCCTTCCCTGTAGCTAGAAAAGGTTTCCCCAATATGATTGGCACCTCATAGTCAACCTTGCAGTCGAGTATCACAAAATCTGCGGGAAGAATGAACTTGTCGACCCAAACTTGCACATCATCAATTATCCCCAATGGACTCTTCATTGTCCCGTCCACCATTTGCAACCTCATGTAAGTAGGTCTTGGTTTCCCAATACCCAATGTCTTGAACACAGAATATGGCATCAAATTAATGATCACTCCCAAATCACAGAAGGCTTTGGTAAAATCGGCATTACCAATAGTGCATGGAATTGTAAAGGCACCAAGATCCTCTAGCTTTGGAGCCATGGAATGCATAATGGCACTCACTTGATGTGTCATTTTGATAATCTCACAGTTCATTGACCTGTTCTTCGTTACCAAGTCCTTCATTAACTTGCCATATCCCGGCATTTGTTTTAGAGCTTCAACCAAAGGCACATTTATGGACAAACTTTTGATCATATCAATGAATTTCTTGAATTGGTTCTCATTGTTTTGATTTGCGAGCCTTTGAGGATACGGTGGATGAGACCTTGGTAAAGGAGCCTTGGCTTTGGGCACTTCCTTTTCCAGTATGTCTATCACATATTCCCTAGACGGGTTCATACATCTTGTGTCTCCTCCACGTTGTCATCAATGTCTATCCTCACTTCATCATTCATATTCTCATCATTACTTTGCTCATCATCTTTTTGCACAACCACATCATTATTCACAATATTTCTTGGATTGGAGGTACTAGCAACTCCACCTCTACCACTTCTTGTAGTCACCACCATAGCATGGCCCGTATTGTTTCCACCCTTCGGGTTTACTACCGTATCACTTGGTAGTGCCCCCTTAGGGAGAGCATTCAACACTTGAGAAATTTGACCCATTTGGACTTCCAAGTTGCGGATAGAAGTGTTGTGGGAGGCTATTTGGGCATCGGAGTCGGATTTTCTTTCCATAATTTTCTTGAACATGCTCTCTACGTCCCATATCATTGTTGGAAGAACTTTGCCCTTGCGACGGATATGGAGGCGGGTTGATGGGTTGTTGATACATCGGGGGCCTTTGAAAGACCGACCCCTGGTTTCCTTGGTTATTGTTGTTCCAACCCCCTTGATTTCCATTGCCTCCCCAATTACTATTATTGTTGCCACCCCAATTGCCTTGGTTATTTCCTTGATTCCGCCAAATTGTTTTTCCCCCAATTGTTCGGATTGTTGTTATTGCCACTATTCCAATTCCCTTGGCCTTGGTTGCCCCAATTTTGGTTGTTTCCCTGCGATCTCCACTGTTGTTGATTTGGAGCATTTCTCTGTTGACCTTGGTAATTATTGGCATATAAAACCTCTTCACTTTGATCATCATAATAATCCTCTTGATTGTAACCACTACCACTTTGCTCAAATTGATGTTGATTGTTTTGAACTTGTTGACCTCGCTATCTTCTCTTGCTGACCATCATGTTTACCCCTTCCATGGCATTTACTTGCTTTGTCCCCTGAACCTGCTGAAGCTGAGCCTTGGCTAACTGATTCATGGTAGTTGTCAACTCTGTTATGGCTTGTCTGTGATCATGAAGTTCCTTGTGAAGGTGGATAACATTAGGGTCACTCTGAGGAACGTTGGCCCGACTTTGCCAAGCTAAACATGTATATGCGATCTCATCTAATATTTCACATGATTCTGAATATGGCGTGTTCATGAAGTTACTCCCTGCGAGCTGATTCACCACACACTGGTTAGTTGTGTTGATACCCCTATAAAAGGTTTGTTGGATCATTGCTTTAGTCATATCATTGTTGGGGCATTCTTTGACCATTGTCAGGTACCGTTCCCAAATCTCATGTAACGGTTCATTTGGATCATGTTTAAAATCAAGTATTTCATCTCTTAATGTCACCATATGTACCGGAGAAAAGAACTTTGCTATGAACTTCTCGGCCAACTCATCCCAAGTGGTGATGGAATGGTTGGGTATCCAATCCAAAGCCTTCCCTCTAAGTGAGAAAGGGAAAATCCTTAACCTCAAAGCATCCTCAGATACATTCGTCTGCTTGCTCCCCCAACACGTGTCTACAAAACCTTTGAGATTCTTATATGCATTCTGATATGGAGCTCCCGTGAAGAAATCCCTTTGTTCCAATAGAGTAATCATGACACTGGTTATTTGCATTGCCCGCCCGAATCTGGGGCGAGACAATTGCACTTGCGTAGCCTTCATTGGGAAACACCCGGTGTGCTGCCCTTAGAGGAGGTGGGGGAGGGTTTGGAACCTTGTCATGAGGCAGGCAGCCTCTTCTTTGTACTTGAGGTTCAATATGAACCTCATCCACTTCATTTTCATCTACCTCCTCCACCTGAGAAATATGTCTGAGGGCCTCGTTAAGAGCCATTTGGTACATAAAAGCAATTGACACACAAAAATTAGAAAAACGGAAGGAAAGAAAAACAAAACACACAAATAATTTGATATATTGATAAGACCGGCTAACTCCTCGGAAACGGTGCCAAAAATTTTTTGGGTCCAAGCATACACTACTATTGAGTAGCGAGGATGGTCGATATCGTTTTACCCAACAAGGTCAGGATCGTATCCACAGAGAGTTAATTGATTTGGAATTAGGTTTATATCAAAGTCTATATGCGTGCTTTGTTCCTAATTACACTTCCACACATTTTGGTTTTGAATCTACTTCTAATTCTATTCTACCATATGCAATTATTAAAGCTAAGTACACTATTTTTGATATTGGTTTTCAAATGTTTAAAGAGACTAGGGTAGTGACTTATGCCTAGGTGGATATTTAACGGGTAGCAAGAATATAGGGAAAGCTTGATTAATTTGGGGTCGTTGTATTATAGTGGTGAGTATTCCCGCCTGTAACGCAGGTGACCCGGGTTCGATCCCTGACAACGGCGCCAAAAATTGATCGGGTCCAAGCTTGCACTAATATTGAGTAGCGAGGATGGTCAATGTAGTTTTACCCAACAAGGTCGGGATCGAATCCATAGGGAGTTAATTGATTTAGAATTAGGCTTATATCTAAGTCTAGATGCGTGTTTTGTTCCTAATTACACATACACACATTTTGGTTTTGATTCTACTTCTAATTCTATTCTATTATATGCAATGATTAAAGCTAAATACAATATTTTTGATGTTGGTTTTCAAATTTTTAAAGAGACTAGGGTAGTGACTTCCGCCTAGGTGGATATCAAACGGGTAGCAAGAATCTAGGGCTAGCTTGATTAGTTTGAGTCATAATATATCTATCACAACCAAGTACTCACTCTATACCTCTCGGTAGTTTGAATGATTTTTCCCAATTTGGCCTTCTCAAGTCCAAATAGGTATTCATGTAATTCAAGTGATAATAGCTCAAGCCGGGTATTACTATCTCTAGGTTTAACCCTTTAATTGGGACTATCAAATTCTTGAGTTCACCCCAATTCCTTGTTAGCCTAGTATTCCTAGACTTAGTCCCTCTTTCTCAAGAAGAAACTAAGTCATAAAGGCATGAATCAGTGTTTGCAACAACTAATTCTACAATTCTAGAAGGAACTAGGCTAAATATCACTACCCATAAATGTCCAAGCCCTAAAAATCAATACCCATTAAATACCCACACTAGGGTTGGGTCACAACCCTAGCTATTGGTCTAGCTACTCATAGAAATAGTAGAAATCAAATATGAAAAGAAGATAAAATTCATAATACTAGATTAAAAGATGAAAATCTAATGTTCTAAGGTAAATATAATACAAAATTGCTCAAAAGGGAAGCTCCAGTCGTCTCACTTGCTCAGCAAATACCTAACATAACCTAAAAATGACAAAAGTACTATTTATACTAAGCTAAAATTTTCGGACAAAAATACCCTTGCAGAGGATACGCGACAACACGTAATTCTGACCGCGGGCGCACTCTTGCTTTCGTGGCCGCGTAATTCTGACCGCGGTTTGTGGTCTTCACTTCTGGATCTGGGTTGAGCATAATTTCCATCGCGGTCACGTAAGAGACTTCGGCGGCTTCATAATTCTGACACAGATTGCACTTCTCATTTTTGCTTGAATTGTAAACTCTCTGAACCTCTGCAACCGCTGTCCGCGTAATCTAATCGCGGTCGTGCAGGTACTTTCGCAGATGCAGTTTTCTGATGTGGTCTGCGTTCATCTTTTAGCCCAAAATCAACCTCTGTGAATCTGCCTTTTGTGGACCTCGAAATAATGCTCGCGACCACATTGTATCTCTCGAGGCTGCACAATATTTGTGTGGTCCGCGTTTCACATCTTTTGGCCCAGTCTTGGTTTTTGTTCAAGTTTTGACTCCTTTGGCTCATTTTGAACAATCCCTGCAAGCAAGCATATTACATTAGTTTCCGGAAATACCTTCACACATTTTTAGACATAAACACAAGTAAAAGAGAGCAAATAATAGGTTAAAATCCCTGCTACCATGTTCTGAGACGAGAAAAGAGCGGTCTTCCGATTTGGTGACGTAGAAAGGACTCCTCTTCTAGAATACATAGAAGGTTTTTCTAAGCTACCATGGGATAGTCCAAGATTACTTGTACCAGAAAATCGCACCCCTCGCGGTCTTCTAAAGATAGTAGGTTTTAAGAAAAATGATGAGTTGCTTTGTTTAAGGAAATCATATATCCCATTTGAATTTCTTTATTAGCGTTACGAGCACAAAAAATCATATCTCCTTCATCATGATGAACTTTCCATTACTTCATTAGGTTGGATGAATCACCGGGTTTATTTGTTCATCATCTTGTTCTTAGGATTGTTGATATTTCCAATGAAAGGGGGAAGGATCCAGACTCGTTTAGTTATGGTTGCAAGAACTTTAATGGAAGGTATCGAGGGGAAAGCCTACACCATCATACCTATGATCCTAGCAGAACTGTACCGCGCTCTAGATCGGTGCAAGCAGGGGTTCAAAAATTTCGAAGATTGTAATCTGTTATTGCAAGTCTTGTTATTGGAACACTTTCAGATGGGGAATATCGTCAAGAGCTTCTGCGACGGCCATTGAATGACTACATAGCTTACCCCCATCCAAAGAAAATGACATTGATCCTAGATAGGTTCGCACAACCCGGAAGCGCTATAAGTTGGGTCTGTTTCTTCAGCAACTTGACAGATGAAAAGGTACATTAGATGTTTGAGTGGTTTCCTAGAAGTGAGTTCATCATTATGTCAAGAGATACTACTCATTTGGTGTTGATCGGGTTGCGAGTAATTTATCCCTATGCTCCTATAAGGGTAATGAGACGGGCAGGAAGAAAACAAGTCATACCTTGAGTTTCCAACACTGTCCAGTACAAGGCAGACTTCAAAGGGGACATCATTCCTTTAAAATTTGAGGCACAACATATGTGGAACCAGAAAGTCATTGTGGAAAAGAGACTATCGAGCCAGACAGGTACCATGCCCGTCACGTGTATTTCTATCCATCATGGTTGGTAGATTATATAGCGGGAGATGTCAAGCCATGGGTCAATTTGGAAAATAGGATCATTGATGATGCTACTGAGGCACATGTTAAGTATAGAAGGCTTCGCAAAAGGGTTTTCGAGTCGGAAGCTAGGCACCTGGAACAACGTAAATTAGACATGGAGGCTATAAATGAATGGAAAGGGATCACCACTAATGCAACAGGAAAGGTTAGAATATATGGAACAGGGATTGATGGAGCTCGAAGGAAAGATGAGAAAGAGGCTTGCAGATTGTCAGAACACGGATGGCAACGAAGGAGGGCAATGAAGGAGGACATCTAGCAAGGGATTACTTATTATTGGATATGCGTGACCAGGGGAACTTGATTGATGGAGTCAAAAGATCCAAGCATTGATAAGGTTCTTCTAGTACCAAGTAGATTAGGACGTGATGTTTTTCACTATTTTCTAGCTTAGTTTTAGATCTCGGTTGTAATAAGGCCAAGTTCCATTAGTAACTTTATCTTTATTGTAGATTTAGTAAGGGTTTGATTCATTTTCGCATTAATGAAATTACACAATTACCGGCATCAACTTTTCTCTAAGTCCACGTGTCGCTTAAGCCTTCCTCTGGAACAACGAGGTTCACCCAAATTAGGACGCGAAATTATTGCATGATTTTGCAAAGTATGTTCAATATTGCAAGCATTTTTTCAATACCCTTTACTGACTTGGTTGCTTTTTTGCTTTTTCTTCTTTTTTGATTATTCCCATTCCCCGAGGTTGGTTCGTGCATACTGGCATCGTCAATATATCACACTAGATCCAAAGTTCCTCCTCCTCCTCCTCCACCAAGTGATCTTAAAGACAAAAGCAAAGGGAAAGGGAAAATGGACGATTTGAGTGATATCAGAAAGGATAACGCCAGCATAGCAGAAAATGTCGAAACTTCAGATGGTCGGAGCGTCCAATACAAAATGAACTGGTCTTACAACTGGAACAAAAGATTTTGGAGCTATAAGGAGAATTGAGCAGGTCTGGAACTTGGAAAACCTCTCTCTCACTCTAAATGTCCCTGATATTAACCAACAAAATCCAAACATCCAGAACAAAGCACCACCACAAAACCAAAACCCGCCGCCAAACCCTCCAGAACAACACCAGTACCCTACACCTCTCCAAAAACCTAATCCTCCTTCAGTTCCAACTCCGCAACAACATCATCACCACCCAACCCAATACCCGCATACTACCACTTATCATACTCCCCAGTATATACCACAACCCACTCCTGGCCTCCAAAACTCAACAAATGATCACCCTTATGCCCAGATCCCAGGTGTCCATCAAAGCAACCCGATATATGTGGAGACCTTACCCAACATCCCACATCAAATCCTATACATACCCAATTCAACCGAGAAGGACCTGCTCATCAAGAATATGGTGGAGGAACTTAAGAAGCTCTCTGACAGAGTTCAGAATGTCGAAGGCGGTAAAGGCGTTGAAGGTTTGAATTATGAAGACTTGTTCATTCAACCAGATGTAGAGTTGCCGGAGCGGTACAAACCTCCCGGATTTGAATTTTTTATTGGAACTGGTGATCCAAAAGTGCGCTTAAGGACATATTGTGACAAGCTTGTAGGAATGGGCAGAAATGAACAAATCCGCGAAGCTGTTCATGTGAAGCCTCACTGGAGATGCATTGTCCTGGTACATCAGTCAGAATTCGATAAAGTAGGTGAGCTGGGTAAGCATTGCATCGACTTCATGGACAGATTCAAGTTCAATACAGAGAATGCACCAGATGTTTTCTATATTTAGAACCTAAAAAAGAAACCAACATAAACCTTCCGTGAATATGCTACCCGGTGAAGATCTGAGACTGCAAAGGTAAGACCAACGCTTGAAGAAGAACAAAAAAATAAGTTCTTCGTCTGAGCTCAAGAACCGCAGTACTATGAAATACTGATGGTTATTGAGAACCATAAGTTCTCCAACATCATCAAGCTAGGAGAAAGAATAGAAGAAGGAATTAAAAGTGGGATGGTGGCGAAATTTGAAGCACTGCAGTCCACAAATAAAGCCTTACAATCAGGGGGCATCTCAAAGAAAAAGGAAGTAGTGTTGTCATGGTAGCCTAAGGTCCTAAATCTCCACTCACATACCAAACACCTCCACCCACATATCAACCTTCACCCCCCAGATACCAACAACCCACTACCACATACCATGCCTATAACACTCAACCCACATATTACCATTCACCCCCAACAACCCACCAAAACTACCAGAAACCACGACCAAACTTCGACTACAGACCACTTAGACGATACACCCCGATCGCGGAACCTATAGACCAATTATATAAGAGACTGAAGGTTGTCAGCTATGTCACTCTCATCCCTGCAGTTGCTATGGAAAATTCTTCTCAGTGGATCAACCCAAACAAGACATGTGCCTATCATTCGGTCATGAAGGGTCATACAATTGATGAGTGCCGCACACTGAAGGAAAAGATTTTGACATTGATCGACAACAAGGTCATACAAGGAAAGGAAACTGCACCAAATGTGCGCAAAAATACTCTCCTAGATCACAGAGGTAAGGGAGTGAGTGTAATAGAGATAGACGAAGAATAGGACCCTGAAGGGTCATTCGGACACATTCGGGAAGGGGATGATCAAAAGACGTCTCCGGTCACCCTCACACCAATTGTGGTACAAACCCAAGAACCATTCGAGGTCGAGGTAAATACACCCTTCACTGTGATAGGGAAAGCAAGTCTGATGCAATCCCTCGGGACTATGTTGCGGAAGCTAGGAGAAAAGGGAAAGCAAAAATGGAGGAGACAGGTACGGCACAAGGAATGAACAGAATTGGCATGGTCTATACACCTGAAAACTTGGGAGGAACAAGAAAGGAAACCACATCCAAACCACCTATTGTTGAGACAGGTACCGATGACCTTTGGAGGAAAGTACAAGCAAAGAATTACTCTGTTGTTGATCATATGAACAAAACCCCCGCTTAGATATCCATTTTGTCGCTACTGCAAATCTTCGAGATACACATGAACACCTTGATGAAATTGTTGAATGAAGCTTATGTACCCACCAACATCACTAGTTAGGAGATGGCCAACATAGTCGGGCAGGTACTGGAGAGACACAAAATCACCTTTCACGAAGATGAGCTTCCACCATAAGGACTAAGTCGCAACAGGATATTACACATCACAACGCGATATAAGGACAAGTTCATCGCCAGGGTCCTAATAGACGGAGCATCCAGTCTCAACATATGTCCACTGACCACTCTAAAGAGGTTGGGCAAAGGCCTGCACAAGATACAAATAGGAAGTATGAATGTGAAAGCATTCGATGGATCTCAAAGGGCCACAATCAAAGAAATCAACCTCAACCTACAAATGGGCACAACCTGGTTCAATGTCGAGTTCCAAGTGCTGGATATATCTGCTACCTATAATCCATTGTTAGGACCACCATGGATACATGTCGCTGGGGTAATAGCTTCTACTCTGCATCGGGCTGTAAAATTTGAATGGAATTATCAAGAAGTGATTTTCCATGGGGATGGAAGCAACCCTATCTACACCAATCAGACTGTTCCAGTCATTGAGAATAGAAGAATCTGGGTGGAGAGGCATACCATCAGATTGAGTGCGTCAATGCAATTGAAAAGGAAAAATCGTGGAGCAATAAGATAGAAAGCATATTACTATGCACAAGGTATGAACTTGGCAAAGGTCACGGCAAAAACCTCCAGGGGATCACAAAACCAGTACAACCAATGCGTCATGGTACAAATTTCGGGCTTGGGTATGAATATACTTGGCAAGAGTACCAAGATTGGTCACAACCATGGCATGGTCCTTATTATCCACTAGAACAAACGATACCATTTCTACAACAGACATGCCAACAAGCAGACATGATGTGGGGATCTAAGGAAGATGAAGTCTTAGCCGACATGAGGAAGTTATTTCTAATGAATAAGACATGGATTGCAATACAATAGTTGAGGAGGAGGAGGAGGAGGAAAACCTTATCATTTAGACCGTGGAAAGAGGAACTATTCTCAAGAACTGAACTGTTGCACCATCCCGGGCCCGTCGAGTTCCTAGGTAACCTGGCAATAGTTTTGACATTTTCAGCATTTTGTTTTCAAAGTATTTTGTTTTTGGAAAATTGCTCGAGTCGTCTAGCTGTACTTGTTGACGTTTCCAAGTTTTTATTAGTGCATTGCTATTTATCTTATTTATTATTATCCTTTACATTTTCTTTACAACATTATTATTACCCATCCCGATAAACCTACGACTGTGCCATGCAATGAGACAATGTAACTTAAGGATTGTGATTCAAAGGATCTGGAAGATGATGTAATAACTGAGTAAACAATCAGAGAAGTGGAAAACTTTGAAAACAAGCCTAAGTCTAATTTAGACGAGACTGCGACAGTTAACTTAGGGGATTTTGTAACAGTCAAGGAAACACGTATAAGCATTCACCTATCCCCATCAGAGAAAGAAGAGTATGTCCGGTTCCTAAAAGAGTATGAATACATCTTTTCATGGTCCTATGGTTATATGACTGGTTTGAGCACATCTATAGAGGCTCACAAGCTACATACCAATCCCATATGTCCCCTGATAAAGCAGAAGCTCAGGAAGTTCAAGTCAGATATGAGTTTGAAGATAAAAGAGGAAGTCAGTAAGCAAATCAAAGCCAAGGTTCTCAGAGTGATTGAGTATCCGACTTGGTTGGCCAACATCGTGCCGGTTCTGAAGAAGGATGGGAAAGTTAGAGTGTGTGTTGATTACCGAGATTTAAACATGGCAAGTTCCAAAGATGATTTCCTGTTACCCAATATACACATACTGATCAACAAATGTTCCAAGCATGAACTCCAATTCTTTGTGGATTGCTTCACGGGATATCATCAGATTAGGATGGATAAAGAGGATTCCGAAAAGACAGCCTTTATCACACCATGGGGAATGTACTGATACAAAATGATGTTGTTTGGTATAAATAATGCTGGAGCCACCTACATGAGCACCATGACAATTATATTCCACGACATGATACACAATGAAATAGAGGTATACGTGGATGACGTCATCATCAAATACAAAAGGAGTAAAGGTAAGATAGCAGATTTGAAGAAACTCTTTGATCGGCTTTGAAGGTATAATGTGAAACTAAATCCCGCAAAGTGTGCCTTCGGAGTCCCTGCTGGAAAATTATTAGGGTTCATCGTCAGCCGCCGAGGGATTGATTTAGACCCATCAAATTTCAAAGCCATCCAGGACTTGACACCTTCGAAGAGTAAGAAAGATGTGATGAGCTTTTTAGGGCATCTCAATTACATCAGTCGTTTCATAGCACAATGGACGTTGATATGTGAGCCGATATTCAAGATGCTAAAGAAAGATGTTGCAACAAGATGGACTAAAGAATGCCAGAAAGCCTTCGATAAAATTAAGGAGTATTTATCTAAACCACCTATTCTAGTCCCCCCCAGAACCAGGAAGACCTCTGTTGCTTTACTTTTCTGTGGTGAACGGGGCTTTTGGTTGTGTTGTAGAAAAACATGATGAGAATGGAAGAAAGGAGCAGATGATATATTATCTAAGTAAGAAATTCACGCCTTACGAAGCACGATACTCCTTGCTGGAGCACACCTGCTGGAGCACACCTACTGCACTTTGACATGGATAGCTCAAAAGTTGAGGCATTATTTATGTGGATACACCACATATCTCATATCAACGATGGGCATGCTGAAATACATCTTCCAGAAACCCATGCCTATGGGATAGTTAGCAAAATGACAGATATTGTTGAGTGAGTTCGACATTATCTATGTAACTCAGAAGGCGGTCAAAGGGCAAGAGTTGGTATATCATTTGCATAAAATCCTGTAGATGGGGAATACGAACCATTGAAGACGTATTTTCTCGGGGAAGATATCACCGAGGCATACGACAATTGGAGAATGTTCTTCGACGAAGCTACAAACTTCAAAGGAGTGGGTATCAGCGTTGTCTTAGTATCAGAAATAGGCCAACACTATCCAGTATCGGCAAAACTCGGATTTCCATGTACCAACAATGTAGCAGAATATGAAGCCTACATTTAGGACTCCGGTTGGCTATTGACATGAATGTTTAGGAGTTGCAGGTAATTCGGGATTCGTATCTTTTGATGCATCAGGTTATAGGAGAATGGGGAAGAACACTAAGATATTTCCATATTTACACTTTGTATAAGAGCTGATCAAGAGGTTCACAAAGATAGAGTTCAAACATGTTCCAAGGATTCAGAATGAGTTTGCAGATGCATTTGGCCACTTTATCTTCCATGATACAACACCCGACAAGAACTTCATCGATCCTATTCTAATAGGAATTCATAAGCAACCATCTTACTGTGCTCATGTTGAAGAAGAGAGTGATGGAAATCCGTGGTTCCACGACATCAAGGAATATTTGGAAAAGGGAAAGCATCGAGAGCACGCAACCCATACTCAGAAGCGCACACTCTGAAGGCTAGCTAACCATTTCTTTCAAAGCAGAGGAATTATGTATAGAAGAACTCCTCACCTGGGGTTACTACAGTGTGTCGATGCCAAGGAAGCATCCGGATTGCTCGAGGAAATACATGTCGGAACTTGCGGACCGCACATGAATGGTTTCGTCTTAGCTAAGAAAATACTGAGAGCATGGTATTTTTGGATGACTATGAAAACAGAATGCATCAAATATGTTCAAAAGTGTCACACCAATGCCAAATACATGTTGATATGATAGAAGTGCCACCCAATGAACTCAATGCAACAAGTGTATCCTGGCCCTTCTCCGCTAGAGGCATGGATGTCATCAGTCCGGTCGAGCCTGCTGCCTCAAATGGGCATAGGTTCATTCTAGTGGCCATAGGATATTTCACAAAGTGGGTTGAAAACGCATATTACAAAGTTGTAACTAAGAAGGTCATCACAGATTTTGTTCGGGATCCAATTATTTGTCGGTTCGGAGTGCCTGAGCCAATCATCACCGACAATGCCACCAATCTCAATAGTGATCTAATGAAGTCCATTTTTGAAACTTTCAAGATCAAGCATAAGAATTCCACAACATACATGCCAAAAATGAATGGAGTTGTAGAGGCCGCCAACAAGAACATCAAGAAGATACTATGGAAAATGGTAGATGGTTACAAGCAATGGAACAAGAAGTTTCCATTTGCTCTACTTGGGTATCGTACCACAGTTCGCACATCAACTGGGGCAACTCTCTACCTACTGGTCTATGGTACAAAGGCGGTTATTCCTGCCGAAGTATCAATATTTTCTCTAAGAATCATACAAGAAGCCGAGTTTAGCGATGCAGAATGGGTACAGAGCCGCTATGAACAACTGACTCTCATTGATGGAAAGAGAATGAATGTAGTATGTCATGGTAAACTCTACCAGAACATAATGGCCAGAGCTTTCAACAAAAATGTCAGACCAAGGCAATTCACACTAGGGTAGTTGGTGCTAAAGTAGGTCTTCCCACATCAGGATAAATCCAAGGGGAAGTTCTTACCCAACTGGAAAGGTCCCTACATAGTTCATCGAGTATTAACAGGAGGAGCACTCATACTTGCAGGAATGGACGGAGAGATTTTGCCAAAACCTATCAACTCAGATTCAGTCAAGAGATACTATGTTTAGGATTGTTTACATTTCTTCACTTGATGTAATTGAACTATGCTTGACATGATTCCCGTTTAAGAGGGGATATGTTGGTAGCCTTGTGGGTTTTGTCACATCTTAATATAGTCTTCATTCTCCTCCATGAGAAATTGGGACAGGATTGCATGTTCAGCCAAGTTCGTTATATGTGGAATAGCTAAAAGTATTGCATTTAACTGGGGTAGAATTTTGAGGGGACCCTCAAAATTCTGAGGCAAGGAGGTTTCAATGTCTCTAAAGTGTGTCATAGTCACTGGTTTTAAATTATTTGATATCAGAATACTACATTTCAAATAACTATATTTTCGCAAATAATTTGTCAAATTCACGAATATTTTTTGAAAACTTTGTTTCTATGCAACCGGGCATTACCTAGGGTTACTCAAGCAGGACCTCGAGACGAGAATGAAGGAAAAGAAAGGAGTCAATAGCACGAACCAACCATCCCCCGCAAAACTCACATTTTTTCTTTGAATGCAGGCGTAAGGAATGTAGCAAGGGTATTAAAAAATACATACACACAACAAAGTTACTATTCATAACGGCAAGTTACTAAATGTAAACACATCCAGCTAAGAAATACTTCACTCTCTCTCATCTCTCTTCCCTACATGAGACTAAACATTGTCTCCTCTTATTGCTTAAGGATAAGCATTACCTCCCTAATTTCATAAAGCTAATCACTTCCTTTCCTTGCATGAGACTAAGCATTGTCTCCTCTTCTTGCATAAGACTAAGCATTGTATCCCCTCCTTGCATCAGACTAAGCATTGTCTCCTCTTCTTGCATGAGTCTAAGCATTGCCTCCCTAATTTCATAAAGCTAAGCACTGCCTTTCCTTGCAATGAGACTAAGCATTGTCTCCTCTTCTTGCATGATACTAACCATTGTCTCATTTTCTTGCATGAGGCTAAGCATTGCCTCCCTAATTGCATAAAGCTAAGCACTGCCTTTCTTTTCATGAGACTAAGCATTGTTTCCCATCCTTGCATGAGACTAAGCATTGTTTCCCCTCCTTGCATGAAACTAAGTATTGTCTCCTCTTCTTGCATGAGGCTAAGCACTGCCTTTCCTTCCAATGAGACTATGCATTGTCTCCTCTTCTTTCACGAGACTAAGCATTGTCTCCTCTTCTTGCATGAGACTAAGCATTGTCTCCTCTTCTTTCATGAGGCTAAGCATTGACTCCCTAATTGTATAAGGCTAAGAACTACCTTTCCTTGCATGAAACTAAGCATTGTCTCCTCTTCTTACATGAGGCTAAGCACTACCTCCCTAATCGCATAAGGCTAAGCAGTGCCTTTCCTTGCATAAGACTAAGTATTTTCTTTCCCCTCCTTGCATGAGACTAAGCATTGTCTCCTCTTCTTGCATGAGGCTAAGCCTAGCCTCCCTAATTACATAAGGCTAAGCACTGCCTTTCCTTGCATGAGACTAAGCATCATCTCCTCTTCTTGCATGAGACTAAGCATTGTCTCCTATTCTTGCATGAGGCTAAGCACTGCCTCCCTAATTGCATAAGGCTAAGCATTGCCTTTCCTTGCATAAGACTAAGCATTGTCTCCCCTCCTTTCATGAGACTAAGCATTGCATCCTCTTCTTGCATGAGGCTAAGCATTTCCTCCCTAATTGCATAAGGCCAAGCATTTCCTTTCCTTGCATGAGACTAAATACTATCTCCACTACGCTACCTAAGACCTATCACTATCTCTTTGGTCACCTTGGGCTAAGAGTCGCCCTCATCTCACACAAGACTAAGCCTTGTCTTGTCTCACCCTCGCGTACGACCAAGCATCATATCTTTGCATGTCATGGGCTGAAACATCATCATTTTTGTCCAAAGGCGTCATAGTCCGAAGGCATCATCCTCATAGCCAGGAGACACCATTCCATGGCCTGAGGATCTCTCAAAATCGCACATCATTATTCAAAGGCGTCATAGGCCAGAGGCACCATACTCATGGCCTGAGGACACCATTTCATGGTAGGCGAATCCCTTATCATACACTTCGTGGCCAAGGACGTCATGGTCTAAGGAAATCATCCCCTAAGACAACCTTCATGGTCCAAAGGGAATTTGCATCACGTTTAAATTTTTGCAATAACCCATATATATATTCGCACGCACCATGTTTTAAGTTTTGCAGGTAATGCAGGAGGTAACTGTTCTACAAACGGGAGCAATCTTCGCTTCGATTTCCGTTCATAACATTCACATCCTTCAATTGTTTCAAACATAACCAACTACAAGTAATTGCCTACCTTTTACTCTGTGACCGTTCAGATTCTTCCTTGTGACACATCCGTAACATTTCAAATTCACATTCATGACTTCGCTTATGATACTATCCTACCCAAAAAGATCCTTTTCGAAACATGTGACCACTCTTATAATAACTTCATCGGTTTCGTTCACCCTTGGATCCAGAACTACACACGACCTGATTTCCGTAACACCAGAGAAATGTAGGCAACTCAGGAACCAGGGTTCGGTCATTCGCACTCAATTCGACCAAAATTGGTCATCATTTTCTTTATACGACAACTCTTTCATCATTCCTGGGTAAAGATGGGCAATTATTGATACCCAATTTCGCCCTCATATTTTTCAAATAAGTATATATACTTCCAAAATATCATTTTGCATCATTACTTAATTTATAAGAGTTATACAAGTATTTTTATAATTTTCCGTATTTGTTTAAGCTTTAAAATTGATGTTTTCTTGCATTTAAATTACTTAAATATTTATTCATTACACCTTAGTTTATTTTGTAATGATTTAATTACCCAAGGTTATTATTCGCATCAACATATATGTTTCAGTTTTTTTTTTTTACTTTATTTTATGTAAATATATTTGTATTTTAAGCTATTTACATAATTTTGCAATAATAGCCTATATACATGCTTAATTACGTTTTATTACATTATTTGTGCCAAAATAGCATTTTTATATTTTTATAATGTTAATTTATTATTTTCAATCATTTTAGTGCATAACTAATATTTTTATTATTTTTAATTACTTTTATAAATTATTTTTGATAACTTTTGTGCATTTCAATTATGGCCCAGTTTTAAGTAATTTTCGGACCAAAATTGGCCCAATCCCTTAACCCAATAGTCCCCAGCCCAAACCAAACAACCCTTTACCAAAACCCGGTCGCGACCAACTTCAAACGACCCGCTCGTTCAATTTTTTTAATCCTAGCCGTTGATCACTCAAGATCAACGGCCCTCATTCATTCCCCCCTTTTTAATGAACCCAACCCAGAAACCCTACCCATTCCCCTTAATCCGCCGCCCCTAAACGCTCTCAACTCTCCTCTTTTCTCTTCTGAAGAACCCTAGTCGTCTCCCCTTTAATTCCCTCTCCTAATCCCGCTGATAATGGGATTTTACCATTATTTGCTTACCATATTTGGGTCCCTTTGGTACTGGTCACATGCTTATAGCATTACTTAGGTATTTGCCCAATTTTGGCAAATACCACCTCTATATCGGATGAGAATCAACTCAATCTTGGAGATTTGGACCATATCCTGTCCATATACACGAAGAGAAACTTGATTCTTCATACTAGTTGGCCGATTTTGAGTTTTAAAACCCTAACTAGGGTTTGGAGTTTGATATTTTTCCTTTTCGGTTAATCTACTGACTTACATGCAAGATTTTACTCTTTTTGTCCATGTGTACTTGATTTCTTTCTTTATTTATGTTTAATCGATTATTTTCCTTGTTTGTTCATTCAATTTCAACACTATAAGAATCCCTCCCCTATTCCCCTTATGGACAGACTTCTAATAACGAGATTCACTAAAAACTAAGGCATGACACTCTATTATTCTCTCATGCTTTTGGCTCTTGGCCGGCTGAAAGACAAGGCCACCGAAATTCGATTTTTCAATTCTTCTTGGTGCGAGCACTGCCCGGAGTTCATTTGAACCCTTGGGAACTCTGACGCACTAAAATCTTGGGTTATATAGTTCATTATTGATGTTTAGAGTATTGTGGAGTTTGTTCTTTCTTGTTTTTCTATTTTTCAATTGATAACTGGTAAGTTCCTTAGCTTTTGCAATTTCATTCTCTTGTGTTCATGATTTGCATAATCCGTACCTTTGAAATTTCATAATCTAATGTGTTTCTAGACCATCTCTATTTGTAACCTTGTTGGCATTGAACTTATTTTGTCACCTGAACTTCTTTAGCATTTGATTTTTACCCAAAACTGCCAGTTCTGAGGTATGTTTATTAACTTGAACAATTTGGACTTTCTTAAGTTTTTTTAGCCTAATTTGTTGGTACCTGAATGTTTGCGTTTGCTGCTTGGCATGAGTTCACTTCCCTGCTTTGTTGATTCTCTTTTCTTGTATGTTCTTTGTTTAATTACCCATGCTATGTCTATTTCTAAATACAAGTGTACCTCTTCAAATTCCATCACTTGATCACTGTTCTCTCACTATTATTTTTACCTGCACTATTCCGAATCTATCACTCTTGGTCGGCTGAAAGCCAAGGCCACCAAAACTCTCTCTATTGACATCCCTAGTGTGAGCACTACTCGGGGTCCATTTGAGACCCTTGTGAACTCTGACACACTAGGATTTGGGCTCTTTGATCACTCTCTTTGCTGTTGGAACTTGAGCTGTCTCTGGCTTTTAGCTTTTTTTCCTCACATTATTTGTATAATCTTCAAACTGGGTTGTGTAAGTGATTGTTGTGTAATTCAATATTTGGGTCATATGGTCAATTTGTGACTGTTTGGTTTCGCTTGAGTTCCTCTATGACTTTTCGGTTGTGTTGATGGGCATAGTCCCCATTTGGATCTGGGCATGCTATTTGCAGAAGGAGTTTGCTGAAGGCCCAGGCAATACTAGATATCTCTTTTGCTTCTGCTGTAGGCCTACTATAATTTCTTGTGTAATATTTATACTTATATTCCTCATCTGGTCTATAATAATTTTGTAATAAACAATTAGGGTGTTAGTGAAATTGGGGAAACAAGTATATTCTAATGTTTGCATGAAAGAGTAAAAAATATGCCTATAGGGTTCGTATGATTTATTTGTTATCTTATCCAACCTGTCTTATGTACTATTCAAATTTTCATGTATACTAGTAGAAACCATGCCATTAGGGGAATCACACGCCCACACAACTTGTTTATTATCAAAGTATGATCTTAAGTACTCTATTCATTCCTATATGTAGTACTATGTGTCACTAGACAACATGCCTATAAGAAATAAATACCAATAACCGCCCTTCAATTAGCATAACTGCAGCATGTTCATTAGATACCATACTTATAGGATTATACTAGCTTATGTTCTACTGGTCCTCATCTAGGTATCATGTCCACAGTTTCTTAACTGATTCATCAACTACTGTTATATTCATTGCTCGCCTAGAAAACATGCATATAGATAGAAAGTGTTATAGAATCAGTTTTCAGCTGCCAACTATTAGAACCTAGTTATAAAATACTGATACTCGCTTAGAAAGCATGCCAATAGGATCAAACACGAGTAATTATGAGTATTTTCAATGGTTTTCACTCCTCCTTATCGCGTAAATCACTTAAAGATCATGTATATAGGGTTTAATAGCTTATAATCTGTAATCTCAATAAACAGCATAACAGTACCAGTTACTCTTAAACTGTTTAGCTGTTCAAAAATTATATCTATATGTTTAAAGTGGTGCCTTGCATCTGAAACTGCATGTACGTTTGAATCAGGTCACATAGAAACCATGTCTATAGATCTTAATGACTTCAATTTGCCTCAATTATGAAACTGTCTAATGCCTAACATAGAAATCTGTTGCTTGCATTTGTTGTCCAAGTGTGGAGGCTAACTTGAGCCTTTAAATGTCCTTAAGTGAAGTTCTATTTGTTTTGAATGTCACTTAGTTTTATCATTTTGAGCAACCTAAGTAAAGTCTAGAACCACTCAAATAGAGGTCAAATGCTTCCGGGACCATAGGCATGGGACGATTAGTGCACGCATAGGTACGACTTAGAATTGAAATAGAGTGTTGTTAGGTAAAAAACTTTAACATAGTAATTGGGTAGTATGAGATGATAGTCTGTGCCCGCTGGATAATATGAGCAACTCCCTATCTTAAGGTAGTTGCGAAGTATTATTTATGTTGCACAGGGTGATCCTTAAGGCTAAAAAAAGTTAGCCCCCACCCCCACCCCCTTTTCTCTTTATACACTTAGTCATCTAATATAGACTATTATAGTTATGTCTTTGTAGATTTGTATCAATTCTCCTTGTGTCATAAAAAAACTCTTTGCCCTTTTTTATCTGCTTTTATTTGATCATCTTGCCTAATTATAATCCACATAGTTTAAAGTTCGGTCGGGACCCACAGTTGTAGAACTCGAAGAGTTCCTAACACCTTCCCTTTGAGGTAATTCGAGCCCTTATCCGATCTTTGGTGACGTTGACTAGTAAAATAGAGTTATTTGCAAGTCGGTGCCCTAACGCACCTTAAAAATTGTTAGATGGCGACTCTTGTCTTCCAATACCCATTTAAGAGAGTTGTCACAATGTCGAAACCCGAATTCGCGAGAAAACGGGGCGTGACACCATGTTAGGGGTACAATTCATAAGTTCAGGGTGGAGGAAAAAGTGGTTCAAGTCATGCCGCGACGTTAAATCAGGAACTTGTTGGGAGGCAACCCATTTTTACTGTTTTCTTTTATTTCTATTTTTTTCTTATTATTATTGTAGTGTTGCTTTCTTTTTGTAGGATTATGATCATAGGAAGAAAATCCATTGAAAGTGTGAAAATGCGAGTTAGATGGTGAGAAATAAATGTGGGGTTCCCACACAAAGGACCATGCTTGAGGGAAGGCTGAGTACCTCCTGAGACGTTATTGCTTCGGCCTTTGGCATTTCAGAGAGTTTCTTGTCCACCCTCGTTATAGTTTTGTTTTATTTGTCCATTGGGAACACTGCACTCTTTTAAGTGTGGGGTAGGAGAAATCTCTAGATAATTAGTAGTAGTACGTTAGAAAAATGTTAACTTCTTATTTTTGTTTTCGTGGTTTTGTATTACTTTAGTAGCTACGAAATAAATCGAATCAAAAAGTAGAAAAATTGGACTTTTTCCGACGATAGTTCTTCTAGACAATTTTCTTAAGGGATTTAAGTCTAAAGAAAAAGGACAAAAATATTTTATTTATAGTTAGTGTAGTAGTTCCCCCTTGATTTTTCTTTGGACCACGGTTCTTTTTCAAGGGTTTTGTTTGAACCGGGTGTAGTTAGTTTTATTTTTTTAGGAGTAGGAACCATTGTACTATTAATTGAATTGAAGAAATGTCTCTTGACTTTATTATACCTTGAGAATAGTAAGTACGTTGGTTGTTACACTTAGGCTCAATTTTTGTCTCTTGTATAAGTACCTTAAATTGTATAATTTTAAATTTGGTTAACTGCCTTGACTAGAGTATCTTGATGAGTCCAATTCTGAGTGACTTAGGTGCCATGTGTGTTATTCTGTGCATTGCATTTGATGTCTAGAACTTTCCCAGTGTGTATGCAAAGCGAAATAGTAGTTTTGTTCAGTCTTGGAAGTGATATAGGTGTTTCTTTGTTGAGCCAGATATGTATAGTTTACCCGCCTGATTGTTATGTAACTTAGTTAACCCCTTTGACCCTGTAATACTATTTCCTTGGAAACCACATTACAAGTCTTACCCATTTGTTTGAATTAACCATTTTTTTTAACTTTTTAACCTCTCATGAGCACTTAAATTGTTATGAACTTTGTAAAAGTTTAAGTGTGGGGTGGTTAGTTTGACTTTTGAGTGGAACTAATGAAATAAGGAGAAAGGTGCACTGTTTTGAAAAAACAAGAGCCACTTGAATTGGAAAAAAAAAAAGAAAAATCTAGTTGTATTGCTGTGAAAAGTATTCCTTGATAGTAGTGACTCTTGTTGTAATTGTGCTTAAAGAAGTATGGAGTAATATACATTGATGTAAATGTAGAGTTATGTTTTGACATAAGTATGGGGTTTGAATGTAAAGTGTTAGTATTAAAGTGCTTAGGGAGGTGTAGTTACTCTTATATCCAAATGTATCATACCCGACCTGCAACCTACATTACAACCAATTAAAGTCTTGCTTGATCCTATACTGAATGAGCTCGATTAGTAGAGTAATACACTACGGGCAAGCCAATGGTGCATCTTTTGTGGCATATGAATGTTATTTCAAAGAGTGGGTAAATTCTTCCTATCTTGAGTTCCTATGTTCTTAAATTTTATTGTGTGTGGAAATAATCTCTTTTGTTGTCTGAGGGCACTTGATTCATGAAGGAAAGGTAATATCATTGACCTCTTATGTTAGAGTAAGTGATTGAGTTGTGAATAATGCATGGTACTTGTGAGCCAAATTTTGAGGTAAAGATGTTACACTCTTGTGTTTAGTCTATTTTAAAGATTCTTGGTGATGAGTTAGCAAAATTGTTTAAAGACGTCGTGTATATATAAAATATAGTTTGATTGCTCGAGGATGAGCAACGTTTAAGTGTGGAGTAATGATGTTTGGATATAATTCCATATTTTTAGTGTATTACTTACCTTACATTTTGGGGTTTTAATTCTACACTATACAGTATTTGTGCTTAATTGAGTTTATTTTATGTGTAAGTACGTTGAAGATGAAATTGGGAGCAAAGTAGAGATTTTATGTGTATTTTATATACTACAAAAATGTCTTGTGATTATTTAATGATGGATAATATTATGATATCATGATTAGATAATGATTGAAGACAAAAATTGTTAAAGGATAATGTGTGCAAATTGACGTGAGATAAAATTGGAAAGCAAAGGAAAGAAATGAGATTGTTAGGCAACTAGCACTAACAAAAGACCTCACAATTGAATTGAAGCAGAGAAGTAGCAAGCGACGCGAGGGATTTTGCTCGCGACAGAGCTCGCACCGCGAGGCCTACAAAGAGATGGAGTGTACGGGCAAGCTCGCGAGGCGAGGTCTACAACAAGGTGTTCGCGTGTTCCGGGTTTTAAAGCTTATTTTGTCTTCTTTTTTATTTTGGACTTGGTTATTTCGTCAAGGCCTTTTACCTACACATATAAATAGTCATTAAACATCATTCTTGAAGAGACTTTTGGACAGATATTTGACCAAGGGAGAGCACGGAGGCCCCGTGGAGGCCGAAATTCATCAGATTCCATCTTTCTTCCATCAAACTTAGTAATCCTTACTTTTTCTTGATGAGTTGTTGTTTTGCTATCATGTCTATGTGGAGCTAAACTTCGCTTTCTAGGGTTGTGGTAGTAATGAATATTTAAGTGTATTAATTATATTACCATTAATTTGAGTTATCATCTTTGGTTGTTTCTCTAATTCTGTGCATAATTACTTATGTATTTGACCAGCAGTTGAGTTCTCTTTATTATATATGCTATGCTTGGAAAACAGTGTTGAGATTAGAGGAGAATTAGAGAGAGCTTTTTTCTGAACCTGTGGCTCGGGAAAAGATTTCGCGGTTAGGGTAGGAATATACCTAACAGTCTCTCTTAGTTGAATACCGTATTATATTCGTTCATGATAGATTCAAGACCATAGGAATATAAGGTTGATATATTATGGATAGACTGATAGTATTGTGGGAACATGTATTTATATAAACGATCCGATCAACTAGCAATCACAGATAATTTTGATTAACAGGTGTAATTACGAACTCAATAGGATTGATAAACCGACCACAACCCTGGAATCTATATCTCCCTTGGTTATGTGTTTAAATTTCGTAATAATAGTTGTAATAGAAAAGTTAAACTTTTGATCATCTTGGACAGTAAGTTGATTTTAGTTTGCTTAGTTAAAATCTAATCTAAGTATCTGTGGATTCGACATCCTACTTTCGAGTCACTTTATTACTTGACGGCTACGTATACTTGCGTGTACTTGGGAAACCAACAAGTTTTCTGCTAGTTTTGTTCCTAATTTAATAACTGGAAGTGCTTGTTGAATCCTGGGAAATACACTTTTTTATTTATCACTGCGTGAGCGAAATATCCTTAATGACAGCATTCTTGACACGCCTCAAGCTAATTCTTATTCTCCATAATCAATTTTTCTAAAAATCTCAAGAATATTTCTACATTGTGCTTATGGAGAATATCGATTCTAATGGTCGTTACATGCTATTCAAAATGGCCAACACGAAAGAAACATAAGCTTTGTCCATCAATTCTAGAATCTCGAGAGTAGTTTATGACATGTGAATAAATACTATTATCATATTAGTACCGTATGTCGTTGTTGCTAGTTCTACTTTGAATTGCACTCTTTGCAAGTTGTTGTTTTAATTTATACACTATTGCATTGTGGAGGACAAAATGCACAACAAAATTAAGGTACACTTTTCTAGTATTTAAATGTACCTAAGCCTACGTAAGTGTAGATATTTTTTAGTTATGTAATTCAATTAGGGATAAAAAATTATATTTACTTAAGAACTGTCACAACCCGAAATTTCCACCCTCGGGACCGTGATGACTCCTAACATTTCACTTACTAGGCAAGACAATGTTAGAATAGTTTTTAGCCATTTTTAACAAATCAAATTAACTGATACCAATTAAACTGAATAAACTGAAATAGAGTGAGAAAACCCATAATAACCACTATATCCAGATACAATCCCAAAACTGGTGTCACAAGTGCACGAGCGACTAGAATTATACAATAATGGTTTGAATAAAAGTAAAACTATCTAAAATAAAATAAACAACTAGAATAAGGTAGAAGGGGACTTCAGAGCTACGAATGACGAGCAACTATACCTCAAGTCTCCGTTAGATAATCTATCCGAGCAATCTACTGACCGCCGCTAGGACCGACTCCAAAATCTACACAACAAGTGCAGAGTGTAGTATGAGTATAATCGATCCCATGTACTCTGTAAGTTCCAAGCCTAACCTCGACGAAATAATGACGAGGCTAAGGTGAATCACTTATAACAACTTGTTGCAACGGCCCGGCCGGTCGTTTCGAGAGTTATAGTCCTGTTTTCCCATTTCTGTTTCTTTATGTGTTATTCAGCCATATTGTGTTGTATCGGGTTGGTTGGTTTGGGTCCGGAGTGATTTCAGAGTGGAATGAGACACTTAGTCTCTTATTTAGAAGTTTAAGTTGGAAAAGTCAACCGAATGTTGACTTATGAGTAAACGATCTCGGATTTGGATTTTTATGGTTCAGGTAGCTCCATTAGGTGATTTTGGACTTAGGAGAGCATCCGAAATGTAATTTGGAGGTTCGTGGTATAATTAGGCTTGAATTAGCAAAATTAGAAATTTGGCGATTTTTGGTCGGCAGTGAAAAATTTGAGATCGGGTCGGAATGGAATTCTGAAAGTTAGAATAGGTTTGTAGTGTCATTTGTGACGTGTGTGCAAACTTTGAGGTTATTCGGACGTGGTTTGGTAAGTTTCGGCGTCATTTGCGAAATTTGGAAGTTCTTAGGCTTGAATCCGAAGTTGATTTAGTGATTTGATGTTGTTTTGAGTGTTCCGAAGGTACGACTAATTTCGTATGTTGATATTTGACTTGTTGGTATTATTGGTTGAGGTCCCGAAGGCCTAGGGTGTGTTTCGGATGGGTGACAGATTTGTTTTTGGTGTTTGAGAGCTGCTGGTGTGAATTCTGTTGGTGTTTCCGCACCTGTGGAAGAGGAGCTGCAGGTGCGAGGTCGCAGGCGCAGAGTGGTGGAGCACAAATGCAGAAAATGGGAGGCGTATGCTAGAGCGCAGGTGTGAAGGATTGGCCGCACTTGTGAACCCGCAGGTACGAGAGTTAGGGCGCAGGTGCGGAGGCTAAGGAATAAGTAAATTTCGTAGGTGTGAGGATTTTGACCGCAAGTGCGGTCCCGCAGGCACTGAAAAGAGGTCGTAGGTGCGGAAAGCCTGGGCAAAAAGTAAAAATTGCACACTTCTCGAATTTTAGTCCATTCTTCACCATTTTCAGTCGGTTTTGAAGCTTTGGGGAGTGATTTTGAAGAGGGATTCAAGGGATATCAATGAGCTAAGTTGCTTGAGCTCTAATACTCGTGTTTATGGTGATTTCCCGTTGTTTAATCATTTAATTAGTGGAAATTAGGGGTGAAAATGAGGGGTTAGGGCTTGGAATTTCAAAGAGTTGAGTTGGGAATTTGAGGGATCAAATGAGGTCGGATTTTGGTATATTTCGTATGTATGGACTCGTGAGTGAATGGGCTTTCTAGTTTGTAATATTTGTTGGGTTTCGAGACGTGGGCCCGGGGGCCGGGTTTGACCGATTTTAGGATTTTTGGTCTAACTTGATAATTTTCTTATGGAGTTCATTCCATTAGCGTATATTGATGGTATTGTACTGATTGTGAACAGATTCGGAGCATTTGGAGGCCGAGTTGAGAGGCAAGAGCATCACGAGGTAGAGATTTGACCGGTTTGAGGTAAGTAACAATTGTAAATCTAGTCGTGAAGGTATGAAACCCCTAATTTCGTATAATTTTACTATTTTTGATGCACATGCTAGGTGACGGACGTGTGGGCGTGCACCGTTGGGATTGTGACTTGGTCCATCCCGTATCAACTGTAAAGTTGCATAGTTGGTTGAAAACTACATGATACTTATGTGTTTTAGAAAGAATTTCTGTAAATTGGGCTGAATGCCATGTTTAGGTCTTGTGCCAATGTTGTTCGGACCCTTAGGGGCCTTTTTCTTGCTATCTTCTCACTGTTTTCGATTGAAAATCTATACTCAGTCATGGTTATACTTATTTACTGCATAACTCAGTCATTGTTACTCTATTTTGATGCATATAAATGTTGTTTGAGCTGAGTACACTGTTTTTACTGAAAGCCCGAGTGGCTTGAAAAGTTTATGACTGAGTGAGGCCGAGGGCCTGATTTGTGAGGATATTTTTGGGATCGGGTTGCACGTCGCAGAAGGCTTGATATAGGCCGAGGGCCTCGTTTGATATATGCCATGATTTGGCTTAATATAGCGCTTGGGCTGAAAGAGCCCCTCCGGAGTTTGTACACACCTCTAGTGAGCGCCGGTACCTACTGAGTGCGAGTATCAGGTGCTGAGTGACTGGGAGGAATGAATGATGGTGAGGTATGCTCGAGGAGCTGTTTACGAGTGATTGTGAGGTAATGCCCGAAGGGCTGTTTACGAGTGATGTTTTTCCCGACAGGTTGTTTATGATTTCATCATTTTTCCTCACATTTGCATTGAGCCTCTGTTTGAAAACTGTTGAAAAATATCTTTAAATGATTTTTATTGGAACTGGGTTTAAACGAGATAATTTGATTCAAACCCCTAATTTTAAAAGCATGTTGTATTTTACTGAGATTTCATGATATGAACTTTATATGCTTTATTGCTCCTCACTACTGCTCAGTATTTATTTACTGTTGTTACTTACTGAGTTGGTGTACTGTCATGGGCGGCTTTCCAGTCATGCCCCATGACCCTTTTGAAGCGCCTTGTGGACTCCTGGTAAGCCTCCCAATACCTAGCGCCATGGATAGCCCCGCGGTCTTGGCTGCGCCAAGTGACAAGCGCGCATGTGCCTCTGTCGCCCCACCGATATCCCTCACTAGCACCCAGCCACAGGCAGCTGCCAACAGCACCGCGCGTGCTGACAGTAATGCCAAAGATAAAGTTGCTGACAACGGACTTGCTTCTACCTTGAAGAAAACTAAGTCCTTTTCATTGTTAATATAGAGTAGTTTTATTCGATTTACTTTCATTATGTTCCTCTAGCGTAGTTAGGTCATGTCTTGTAACTTTCATTTATTTTTTTAAGCATTATTTGGGGGGATCAAGAAACCAAAAACTTTCTAGCAAGCAATTCTCTATACTGGTGTCTCTCCCCCTCGACACTGTGTTGCGTTCTTTTGTAATAGCTTTCATTAATGCAATCAAGCTTTCTTTCGATTATCATTATTGTTGTCTCAATTGTTCTTGTCATTGGTTTTTCCATACGGCACTGACAATCTCGTCTAGCGTACGAAGGGGACCTCAGTTGGCGGATAGCAACTTCACTGACATCAGTTGCTTAGCATTA
This sequence comes from Nicotiana knightiana, assembly GCA_005239525.1. NCBI lineage: Eukaryota > Viridiplantae > Streptophyta > Magnoliopsida > Solanales > Solanaceae > Nicotiana > Nicotiana knightiana. The sequence goes on from ML410709.1 coordinate 123,803, forward strand.
CGTCGCCCTTCCAAGTAATCTCATAAAGGCATCGCGTAATAGTTGGTATCAGAGCCTAGGCTCGACATCGGACGAGGGAGCGCATTGCCATTACCACCATTTTTTACCATGTTGAATCATGGGTACCGTATTGCGGCCCTTGAAGATATGGTTAACGTATTACGACCCATCGTAAATACGGTGCCTGAACTACAAACCAGCCTAGTGCAAAGGTTGGACGACCTGGACCGCAGAATGATCCAGGCCGAAGTTGACATAGAAAATATCAGTCGTGACTCTGAAAGAAACCAGCAAACGATAGCTACTGAGGCAACCAAAATTTTTGGTAAATTAGAGGACCTGCAACAGGAGCGTGCCGAGGATTTAGCCTACAGGGCACAAGAGGCAGAAAGGGTGACTGCCATGCGGCAAACTATAGATAACTTGACAGGATAGCGCAATGTTGTTAATGCTGCTCTACAAGGCTTGCTTCGAGGAGGTGGAAATCAAATCGAGGGTGGTGTGAACCTCGCCCCCATGGCACAAAAACTGAAAATTCCTGAGCCAAAGACATACAGTGGAGATCGAAATGCTAAAGAAGTGGAAAATTTCATCTTCGACATCGAGCAGTACTTCGATGTCGTGGGAGGCCTAGAAGAAGCCAAGAAGGTAGCAATTGTTGCCATGTATTTTCAGGGTGCTGCTAAGATCTGGTAGCGAGTGAAGTACGAAGCCATCAGGTCCGGTGAAGATGCTTTGGAGACATGGGAAGAACTGAAGAGCCATACGCCTACAGTTCTTCCCCAAAAATGTTGAGTGCAATGCAAGGAGAAAACTACGAGAACTCCGACAGACCATATCAGGGTGGGACTACGTGCGAGAATTCTCAGCGCTCATACTGAACATTTGTGACATAGGGGACAAAGACAAGCTCTTCACATTCCTGAAAGGGTTGAAACCTTATGCACGCATGGAGCTGCAAAGACAACGGGTAGAAACCCTACCCAAGGCGATCCAATCAGCGGCATACCTTGGGGACTATCAAGTGGGAAACTCGGAAGGATAGGCCTCAACCGCCTGTCCGAGAGGGATACAAAGGATACCATCCTAACAATGGTGGCCCTAGTAGAAGTGGGGGAGATTGGAGTGCAGCCAAATCTAAGGCTCCCTCCTCAGACAGCAACAGCGCTGCGTCAAACAACAATGATCGGGGAAGAAAACCCCCTTCAGGATGTCGTCATTACAGCGGGACACATTGGAATAATGAATGCCCACATGCACAGATGAACGCCCATCAACCTTATGATGATAGGACAGATGACGAAGAAGATGATGCGGAGCAGACCGAACCAGTCGGTTCCTTCAACGCAATTGTTGGTTCTATTTCTGAGGCATTAGCGGGAACCAGTGCTGGTATCCGTAAGAAGAAGGACCACTGCCCAATCACCAAGAAAGTGAAAAAGAAGACGAATGAAGGGAATCTTATTAAACAAGAGAGGACCTTGATGTTCGTTGAACGGAAGGAAAATGGTAAGCCCATTCGAGCGATAATAGATACAGGTGCTACCCACAACTACATACCCTCAACTCAGGTGGAGCACCTTGGTATAGTTGTAGGAAAGGGCAGAGGTCATGTCAAGGCTATCAACTCACCTCCTCAGTCAATGGGTGGAATAGCCAAAGAAGTACCAGTGAAGATGGGTCCTTATGAAGGAAGGTTCAACTTGCACGTGGTGATCATAGATGACTTCGGGTTGATAGTTGGGCTGGAATTCTTGAGGCAAATGGGGCCCGTACCATATGCGGACATGCTTCTGATAATGGGAGTAAATGGGGCCAATCCCTGCATTATCCCGTGCATGCCTATGAAAATGGTTGCTGAGAACATCTCGGCCTTGCAGCTGAAGAAGGGAGTCAAAAGACATGAACCTACGTTCCTGGCTACCCTATGCATTGAAGAGGTAGAACGCTCATCAGGTCCCATTCCTACACCCATAAAGGAGCTACTACTGGAATTTGAAGACGTCATGCCACAGGAGATGCCAAAGCGACTTCCACCTAGGCTCACTGTGGACCATGAGATTGAGTTGGTGTTGGGTGCGAAGCCACCTGCCCGGGCACCTTATAGAATGTCACTACCCGAACTCACCGAGCTTCTGAGATAATTGACGGAGATCTTGACACAAGGGTGATTATACCCTCCTAGTCCCCATACGGTCCCCTGTGCTTTTCCAAAAGAAACAAGATGGTAGTCTACGACTCTGTGTGGATTATCGGGCTCTAAGTAAAATCACTGTGAAGAACAAGTATCCTATTCCGCTCATGGCAGACTTGTTCGATAGATTGGGGAGTGCAACGGTGTTCACAAAAATTGACCTGAAGACAGGATATTGGAAAGTCCGGATTGCTGAGGGCGATGAACAGTAGACGACCCGCGTGACATGATATGGGTCGTTTGACTTCCTAGTTATGCCGTTTGGCTTGACTAATGCTCCAGCCACATTTTGCACCCTGATGAACCAAGTCTTCTGAGAGTATTCTATATGACTAAAATTGGAGAACCCGATTTTATGATCATTACGACACTCAGAAGGCTCGAAGGTTTGAGTTTTGGCATCGATGGGGAATATCGAGGGTTCTTGACCCCGAAGTAGTGTATAACGAGACCATCATGGAAAGGCGGAAAATTCCCAAAAGGCACGTGGTTAAAGCTGATCAAGTACGCAAAATAATACAAGCCCGTACCGTGGCATTAAATGGTTGTACCATCCATCTCTCTTTGTAATAATTACACATGTACTATGTTGGGATTCCCCCTCATATATAAAGGGGACCCTTTTCACCTTGTAAGATACATAATATTCAATATAAGAACAAGAACATTCTCTGCTCTCTAACAAATTATACCATTGTTACGACACTCAGAAGGCTCGAAGGTTCGAATCGAGGGGGCATATCCAGGGTTCTCGACCCCGAAGCAGTGTATATCGAAGACCATCATGAAAAGGCGGGAAATTCCCAAAAGGCACGTGGTTAAATCTGAATAAGTACGCAAAATAGTACAAGCCCGTACCGTGGCATTAAATTGTTGTACCAGCCATCTCTCTTTGTAATAATTACACATGTACTATGTTGGGATTCCCCCTCATATATAAAGGGGACCCTTGTCACTTTGTAAGATATATAATATTCAATACAAGAACAAGATCATTCTCTGTTCTCTAACATAAACATTCTATACCATTGTCTCATTGATTTTTTACCTTTCATTTATTGTGTTCATTAATTGTTCTTCATTTGTTACTCATTATTAATCATAAAGAGGCCATCTTCGAGGCCCCTAGTACTGTTACATCATTCTCAATGGATATTTATAAAATCTTTTGAGCTCGACCTCGAGGCCCATTTCGACCAAGCTCGAGACCCCATCTCTCCACTGCTCGGTTTGCATAATCTCGTTATCCTTCACTCTTATTTTGTTTTCTCACTTCTCACCTAGCATCTATTGCCTAAACAACTGGTGTTAAAATAGATCACATATTTTTAGAACCACAAAATCAAATATAATTGTAATTACCATTTTCAAGGTAAACAGTTTGGCGCCTACCGTGGGGCTATAAATAACAGTGATTGTTTTAGTGTTGGTTTCTAAAAACACAAGTTATTCTTTACACTTTTCTTGTCCAAGAATCTTCAATTTCAGGTCAGAAAATGTCTAACTCAGTAAACACACATGAAAATAACGGTCCTGAAGATCATGAAGAGAATGTCGTAGCTACTTCAGGTGTCGGTGTACCACCGCAGATCCCTGAAGGGGCACCAGTGCAAATCCCCGTCGATGAAGGCTCACACAACGCTCAATATGTCGATGTAAGCTCTCATACAGACGGAAGTGTGCGTGAAGTAGACCAGCATGAAGCACAGGAAGCCCCTGCTCAAAAGGAAAGGGAAGTTAGCCTTCATGTCATTTTTAAGATGTTGCAAGCACAACAGGTAGCTATTGCTCAAAAACAAAGCCATCAGAGAACCCCAAGCACAGCACTACCAGAAACGGATCCTTGAGTCGAACAGGCACCAAAAAGGTCAAGCAATAATGGGTCAGCAGCCGACCCCGCCATTATTAAGATGCTGGAAGACCTCGCAAAGAGGATTGAATCGGGCGAAAAGAAGATAGAAGCTAACGACAAAAAAGTGGAGACCTATAACTCGAGGGTCGATCAGATCCAAGGCGCACCCACGATTCTGAAGGTTTGTAGATTCAAAAACGTTCGTTCAAAATCCATTCCCATCGAGTGCATCCCCGAAGCCCATACTGAAGAAATTCAGAATGCCCGATCTCCCGAAGTACAACGGGACCTCAGACCCCAATGAGCACATTATTGCCTACACTTATGTGGTGAAAGGGAACGACCTAAGAGATAACTAGATTGAATCCGTTGAAAAAATTTGGAGAAACACTATCCAAAGGGGCCATGATGTGGTATCATAACCTTCCCCCGAACTCGATAGATTCATTTTCCATGATGGCAGACTCCTTCGTGAAGGCACATGCTGGTGCCATCAAGGTCGCTACAAGGAAATCTAATGTCTTCAAAATCAAACAAAGAGAGAATGAGATGTTGAGGGAGTTTGTATTCCTCTTCAAAATGGAACGAATGGAACTACCACCGGTATCTGATGTTTGGGCCGTACAATCCTTCGCTCAGGGCTTGAATGAACGAAGCTCAATAGCTTCAAAACAGTTGAAGTAAAACTTAATCGAGTATCCTGCCGTAGTTTGGGCAGATGTGCAATAGGTACCAGTCGAAGATCAGAGTCGAGGATGACCAATTGGAGGCCCCCTTGGGCTCAGTGTATCCTAATATGCTCTTATTTAAGGAATCTAGGCTCCCGAAAAGAGAGTCGAGGCCAAGCAAAGAAAGGTATCAACCGTATATAAAAAATCAGAGAAATATCCCGAGGCGTAACATACCTCGAAGTGACCAAAGGATGGATCGGGGACAGAATCCTCGGGGACTTGTAAACAAAGCAGGGTTCGACAGACAGACAGGGTCGGTAGAGGCACCCGGGCTATCTGAGTACAACTTCAACGTTGATGTTTCAGCCCTCGTATCTGCCATAGGTAAAATCAAGGATACCAGGTGGCCGAGGCCTGTACTATCAGATCCTTCGCAAAGAAACCCTAACTTAATATATGAATATAACGGTACCCACGGTCATAGGACCAAGGATTGCAGACAACTTTGAGAAGAGATAGCCCAACTAATTAGCAAAGGGCACCTTCGAGAGTTCCTCAGTGACCGAGCTAAAAACCAATTTTGGGAAAGAGAAGAGAAAAAGAAGAATGAAACAGAAGAACCACGGCACATCATTCACATGATTATTGGAGGAGTCGACGTCCCTCAGGGACCAATTTTTAAGCAAACAAAAGTATCCATCACTAGGGAAAAACGAACTCGGAGCTACATACCTGGAGATGATCTTTCATTCAACGAAGAAGGCATCGAGACCTTGTCTCAACCTTATAATGACGCACTGGTAATTTTTTTTCTTTTGAATAAATTTCAAGTTAAACGTGTGCTCGTGGATCCAGGTATCTCGTCCAATATAATTAGGTCGAGGGTCGTAGAGAAACTCGGGTTACTCAACCAGATCGTGCCCGCCTCCCGTCTCCTCAACATAATCAGCGTCGCGGGTACAATTCAAAACACCAAGTTTCATGTCATCAAAGGTGACATGAGATACAATGCATTGCTCGGAAGGCCATGGATTCACAGTATGAGGGTGGTGTCGTCAATCCTTCATCAAATGATGAAGTTCCCTACGAAGGATGGAATAACAACAGTATAACGTGGAATAGCACGCAGCAAAAGAAATGTTCGCAGTACACAATGTGACACCGATACCGGGACCTTCTACATCGAAGGAGCCAAAAAACAAGAAAGTAGCCAAGTAGCGATCACAAACTGCATGCTCGATGAACGAATTAAGGACCGTGTTGTATCCTCGGAACAAGTAACTGAAGCATATCAAGGCTAGAACGCCTTCACAGTTAAGGTACAATCCTCTCCCTCTTTCCTTCACGTTTTACACTAACCTATGTGCAGGTGTTCGATTGAAAAGAATCAGAGCACCCTCTAGTTCGAAGGACTTTTTCCCTCACGTCAGATTTTATCCCAAATCGGTTTTACCGACGATGTTTTTAACGAGGCAACACCCATATGCTACCTAAGGAGAACTCACCAAGTATTCAAGACTTCTCTTCGATCAACCTCAAATACTGAGGGGCATCCCCCCGGGAGATCACTGAAATATGCCAAAGAGGGTCTCGAAAGGAGAACAATATATAGGACCAAACGGGTGAATGAACCGTGTCCACATAGAATAATCGAACCCTCGATGCTAAAAAATGTGTACTTGTACCAAGTAATCGGAGAAGAATCTTTTTGTGTAGTTGTACCAAGTAGTCGGAAAAGAATCTTTATCATCAAAACACTTCGAGCGTCAAAGAAGTTCTCTATTGTCACAGGAAACGGCCGCAGGGCCAAAAATTTTATAAACATTTCTTCCTCGACAGTCACCCCATCAAGTCACCAAAAACTCGAAGCCAGAAGACCTCAGGGCCAGAAACTTCAAGTTCATAAGCCATCCATGAGGCAATGTCGACAATGTAAGCCCTTCATGAGGCAATATCAATAGTATAAGCCCTCCTTGAGGAAATATCAATAATCTAAGCCCCCGACGAGGCATGCTTAAAACTTATAAGCCCTCAGTGAGGCAACGTTAAAATTGTAGGACCTTAAAAAGGCATAACCCCGACTCGGGGACTATCCTCGACAGTTGCCCCATCGAGTTATCAGAAACTCGAATCCATAAGACCTCAGGGCCGACACCAATGTAAGCCCTCCATGAGGAAACATCAAAACTGTAAGACCTCAAGCAAGGCATGTACAAATTTCTAAGAACTTAAAAAGGCATAATCCCGATATCAAAGTCAAGGTTATATATTCGAACTTGTAAGACCCCTAAAAAGTCATACCCACAATATAGACGCCGAGACTATCTCACTCGGGGACCAAAAGGCTACGGCCAAGTACAATGACAAACTTCATAAGGCTCCGGCCAAACTAACGCAACTCGGAGACGTCCAACTATTGCCATAAAATCACAGGACTCTAATTACTTCAAAAAAACTTCGAAAAGAACCGGTTAAAGGACGTATCGACCTAATGCGTAAGAGCCCGAGTGCCAGCCACATTTGAACCAATGCGTAAGAGCCCAAGTTTCCAGCCTAAACAGCCTCAGGGCCGATTCAGAAAACCTGAGGGTTGATGAGCTCGAGTCAAACCCCGACTCGAAGACTGAACCCGAAATGATTAACTAAAGCGCCTAAGGGACAAATGCGTAAGACCCCGAGCGCCAACCACATTAAATGGCGTATGGACACAATGTGTAAGAGCCCAAGTCGCCAGCCTAAAGAGTCTCGGGACGATTCAAAAAACCTGAGGGTCGATGAGCTCGAGTCGAACCCCTACTCGAAGACTGAGCCTAAAACGGTTAGCTAAAGCGCCTAAGGGCCGAATGCATAAGAGCCCACGGGCCAGTCTAAAAAGCCTCAGGGACAATTTATAACCCCAAGGGTTTCATCTCGAAGTCCAATTCATCGGGCTAACTATCGATAAGCAAATCAGAAAAACCAAAGATATATATGTGTATTACAAATATGCATTTACAATGCTCCCACAGGAGTCTTTACAAAGAAAAAGGAAGGAAAACCTAGTCTTCTCTAGGGTCCTGCTCCCTCGGAAGCCTTCAAATATCAGCATCGGCATCGGAAGAAAGGAAAAACTTGGCGTCGATTTCATCCGCCTTGGCCTGCTTTATCTCTTCCGAGAGATCAAAGCCCCTAGCATGAATCTCTTTGAGCTTATCCCTCCGAGACTTACATCGGGCATATTTATTGCCCCTCCTCTCTCTGTCAAAAGCTCCCCTCAGCTCGGCCCGAGCATCAGTAGCATTCTTCAAATAAACGGCCACCTTCTTATCGGCCTTTGCTCGAACTTCTTCACCTTCAGCCCGGGAATCCACGACCTCGGCCTTCATATTCAAAATATCAGTCTCGATCTTGGCAATCCTTCTTGTATAAGTTGACCTATCTTCTAGAGCATTGCGAAGTTGAGTCTCGAGGGCAGCAGCCTTGGCAAAAGAATTCCTTTGGGCCGCTGCATGAACTCCTATCAACTCCTTCAATGCATTGCATTCCGAATTAACCTGCCCGACTTCACCCCAAAGACGTTCCAACACTTCTATTTTTCTCTGCAACTGAAGCACCAAAACATTAATCCCCGAAGGTAGGAAAGGAAGCACATGCTCCCCCAAAATAAGGATTACCTGTTGCTCAATATTGCCTTCGTAATCTCGGCTTCGATTTACCTCCGATCAAAGGCATATCAATTCTTTTGTCTTCTCATTGCAGAGAAGCCTGAGAGATTTCTCCTTGACCAAGGTTTCCCACAACTTGGCCTCGCAACGGAGCAGCTCGGACTTGAGCTTGTCAAAAACCTACGAAAAAGAAGCTTCTATTCAAAAACAATGAAAATGCAAAACTGAAAAACCAACAAAGCCGATCAAAACTTACCTCGGAACAGAGCCATTGAGCCTCCTCAAAAGTTGAGCGTGCGTCTACTTCCTGGCCCCATCTTCCCCAGTTGAACCGCTCTCAATAGAGGCATGACCACTTGAGACCCCACTTGGTTCGAACGGCCCCTAGCCCCGAACGTCCCTCAAAGTGCCTTTAAGGGCGGAAGCAGACAATGGAGGAGGACTCTTTCTCCTTCCCTCTCTAGGAACCTCTCCCTAAAAACTAGAGGTCTCAGGCCTAACAAAACCAGCAACCTCGGGAGGGCCCCTGGCTCAAGCCGTAGATGATGAACCATCCTCCCGAGGAGATTTGATGTCCACAGAATGACCGACGTATATAAAGTCCTCCTCAGCGATGGCATCTGCTTTGTGTCTCCGGGAAGGCCCCGACTCCTTGAGAATTTCCTCATCCGTAGAGGATATTTTTCGCTTAATATCCTCCCTCGGCTCCGAAGAAGACGGGCCTTCCCTCTCCTCAAAGGGACACGGTCTCACCTTAGAGAATCCACCAACACCTACGGTGGCAGAGTTAGTACACATAAAATAAAGCATCACTCAAAAGGAAACCACATGGCTCATACCATGGTGCTTTGCTTCCCATCTGCCCTTCGACAGATCTCGCCACTAGCATTCGTCATATTTTGAGGAAGCTGCCAGCCTCCGAGTCCAGTCCGCAAGATGGGGACCTCCTCCGGCATCCACGGGACCGCTGAGAAAGAGACAAATACACACTCTTATAAATCGATAAGAGTAAAGGGAACTAAGGTAGGACATGGTACTTACGTTTGAAGTTCCATTTTTTGGGAAATGGCAGGAACTCCGCATGAATGATGTCGATGGTCCTCACTCGGGCAAATCGACTGATCCATCCTCCGTTCCGGTCCTCATCATCACTGGCAATGAAAGGCTAGATGGACTGGCGTTGTAACACAATTAGGCCTCAACAATGTTGAGGCCGATATAATCTAATAAGGTGGCTAAGGGTAAAATCAAGCTCAGCCTTTTCATTAAAGTACCTCGTCATCAGCATTATCCGCCAAAAGGACAAGAATCCACGACATCACTCTGTCGCGACAGTTCAAGGAATTCGGCGTCCTTGGCCGCAACATCCTCTTGGAGCTGCCCCACTAGGCCATCCTTCTGCCGAATCTGAAAAACAAAGAAAATAAGTTGATTAGAATCAAGAATGACGATTAAAGATAAGATTGTGGGTACCATAATACCTGCTCAATGAAGTCGGCCCTCTCTTGGAGCGCTCTCTCTGAGCCTGCCCGGAGGTTGATCAATTCCTCCTCTTTTCGGGCACATAGAGCCTCCAGCTCGACCGACTCCGATATAAGCTTCTCAAGTTCCTCTTCACGATGAGTCAACTCATCTTGCATCTTGGAGAAGGCTTGGTCATACAGCAACTCATCTTGCATCTTGGAAAAGTCTTGGTCATATAGCTTCTTGACCTGCAGCACAGAGGAGGAAAGTTAGAAAGCAAGGGTAGGAAGTCGAAGAACAACATATTATTTCAAGAAATTCACCTGCTTTTGGAGCCTCTCGGCCTCCTCTAGGGCAACGGGAGCATCAATATCGATCTCCTCCTCTACACCTTCAAAATAATCTTTGAATATGTCACCCCCTCCGTGAGAAGCCCCCAGGCCGGGCGCATTCCTCTTTTGGGTGTCTCGTATCTCCCCTGGAGAGAACGACGAGCTTGATTGAAATCCATCGGCAACATCAGCCTCCATCGAGGCTTCCTCTCGCCCCCAAAAATGTTTGGAAGTAGATCCTCGAACTCACCAACGCGGACTATGCCATGTCCTATGGGCGGCTCGGGAACTGCGACCGAACCCTCCTCGAGGGTCTCCTCAGCACAGGGTGGGTCCGCATCGGCTGCCTCTAACTCAGCAAACCACCGCCCAACAACTCTCGAAGCATAAGCACTTCGTTTTGCCCTTTATACCAAAGGGAAGGTATCATCACTCTCCTCTTCAGCTCGCAAGCTCTCAGTGGCCATCGAAAGGTCCTGGATCGCGCCGGCAAACCAAACGGTGGCTACACAATTAGAAGAAAATCAGTCAAAAGAAAATGAGATGGCAAAACTTACTCAATTCAGAGATACTTATGTTTCATATTCGATTCCTCCGGGAACGGTATTCTATCAGCAGGAAGGATGTCTGAAGTTCTGATTCTAACAAATCGGCTCATCCATCCCCGATCCTTATCCTCGTCGATGCAGGCAAAGAACGCCTTGGTAGATCGATGGTTCAACTTAATCAGGCCCCCTCGGAAGAGACGAGGGTTGTATAATCTGATCAAGTGGTCGAGGGTGAAAGTCATTCCCTCGACCATGTTGGTAATATGTCGAATCATATATACAATCCTCCAAAAAGAAGGATAAATTTGACCGAGTGTCACTCGGTATTGATGACAAAAATGGAGAATCACCGGGTCAATCGGGGGAGAGGAAGAATCTAGGGCCTAAGGTAAAAGGGTAAGTATATACGCTGAGAAAGCCAGCCCTATACGTGACTAGGCTTTCATCAGCTGTAGGGATTTCTACTCGGGCCGCCTCCCCCCAACGGAAGTCAAGTTTTACCCTCTCTATATCGGACACTACACTTATATATGGAGACATGGGCTCGCATCTTCCCGGTGTAGAATGGGGTTTTTCAATTGTGAAATCGGAGACAGTGTCGAAAGGTCCAGGGATGAACTACTCAATGGTAGGAGGAGTTTTTGACTTGCCCTTAGACGGGCGAGATGAGGAAGCGTCTCCCTCCTTTTGTGGTACCGCTTCAGAAGTTTTTGTCGTGGTTATGATTGAGTTTTGAAGAAAGAAGATGAAGAAGCAAGCGCAGATAGAAGGTAAGAGTGGGAAACACTTGGTAAAAGTTTGAAGGTTTGAAGAAGATGTAAAATTATTAAAAGACAAGTGATTGAAGTATTTATAGAAGCCTTTTGGGCATGCTTGAAGCGGAAAGGTTGAACCAATAACGGTTCGTGGGCTTCTTGAGAATTGTTTTGACAGCGACCTCTGCGCAGATTTTTATGTCACATCATTTAATGCTCTGAAGAGACTGACGTCATAATAGGGATTTCGAAGAGGCAAGAATTCGAGACCATTTCTTATCATTTCATTCTATGAAACGCGGGGACTATCTGTATACGGCTAAAATCGGAGAACCCGATTTTACGATCATTACGGCACTCAGAACGCTCGAAGGTTCAAGTTTTGGCATCGAGGGGGCATATTGAGGGTTCTCGACCCCGTAGCAGTGTATATCGAAGACCATCATGGAAAGGCGGGAAATTCCCAAAAAGTACGTGGTTAAAGCTGACCAAGTACGCAAAATAGTACAAGTCCGTACCGTGGCATTAAATGGTTGTAGCAGCCATGTCTCTTTGTAATAATTACACATGTACTATATTGGGATTTCGCTCATATATAAAGGGGGCCCATGTCACTTTTTAAGATACATAATATTCAATACAAGAACAAGAATATTTTCTTCTCTCTAACAAAAACATTCTATATCATTGTCTCATTGATTTATTACCTTTCATTTATTGTGTTCATTAATTGTTCTTCATTTGTTTCTCATTATTAATCACAAAGAGTCCATCTTCGAGTCCCCTAGTACTGTTATATCATTCTCGACGTCCCTTTATAAAAGCTTTTGAGCTCGACCTCGAGTCCCATTCCGAGCAAGCTCGAGACCCCGTCTCTCCAGTGCTCGGTTTTCATAATCTCGTTATCCTTCACTCTTATTTCATTTTCTAACTTCTCACCTAGCATCTACTACCTAAACAACTGGTGTTAAAATAGATCACGTATTTTTATAACCACAAATCATGTTGCTGATGCGCTCAGTCGGAGAGCTGACCTAGCATCAGTATGCCTACTCACCACCCTAAGGGGGAGCGAAGTAGCTACCACCATAAAAGACCAGATACAGGATCTACTCATCAAGGAATCTGCTACACAGTATTTGGTTGATCTAGTAGGACAGGACAAAACTCGCCAGTTCTACATGGAGGATGGTTTCCTGAAGGTAAAAGGGAACCGACTATATGTTCCTAAAGGAGGAGATCTGAGAAGAACTCTTCTAGTGGAATGTCACGACACTCTGTGGGCTGGCCATCCCGGCGAAGAACGCACCATGGCATTACTTCGACGTGCATATTATTGGCCTCAAATGGCCGATGACGTCGCTCAGTATGTGAGGACTTGTCTAGTATGCCAGAAGGACAAGTCCGACCGCTTGACACAAGCGGGACTCTTGGAACCACTAGCTGTTTCAAAGAGACCTTGGGAAAGCATGTCTCTCGATTCACCACCAGATTGCCCAAGGTTGGAGATCTCACAACTATCTTAGTTGTGGTGGATCGGTTTTCCAAGCATGCCACCTTTACTACAGCACCTCGATATATATTAGCAGAAGATACAACTCGACTCTTTTTCTCTCATGTCGTCAAATATTGGGGCATGCCCAAGACATCGTTAGTGATCGCGATTCACGCTTCACTAGCAAATTTTGGACCCAACTATTTAAGTGCCTCGGGTCAAAATTGAGTTATAGCTCAAGATTTCATCCGCAATCTGATGGCCAGACGAAGCAGTTTAATGGTATGTTGGAGGAATATCTCCGCCACTTTGTTACCGGATCACAAAGAATTGGGTGAAGCTTCTGGATGCTGCTCAACTGTGTTTCAATTCACAAAAGAGCTCTAGTACAAACAAAAGTGCTTTTGAAATTGTTATCAGACAACAACCACACACCGTGACTGCACCAAACATGTCAAAATCTCTTCATGCTGCTAGCTTCTCAAAATAATGGAAGCGAAATTTGGAGATAGCGCGAAGCTATCTTGTCAAAGCCCAAAAGCGGCTAAAGAGGCATGCTGATCAGAATTATCGCTTTGTTGAATACCATGCAGGAGAAAAATTGATGGTCAAAATCCCAAAGGGGTACTTGTTTGCGGGGTTCCATGACCCTCGCCTATTGAAAAAATACATTGGACCTTTGTCCATTGAAAGGCGCATTGAGAAAGTTGCATACCAGGTGGATACCTCAGCTTGGTGGAAAATCCATCACGTCTTCCAGGTCAGTCTTCTGAAACCTTTTCGGGAAGACACAGAGGATCCTTCACGGAGCCAACTCACAATACCCAGTATTCCAGGCCCCAATTCAACCGGGAAAAGGCGTGTTGAAGCTATTCTTGATGATCGGGTTATTCATGACTCAAGGAAGGATCACCAAGAGTTCTTGGTGAAATTGCAATGGTGTGATGCGGAGGAGAATACTTGGGAGAGGGGAACAAACCTCAAATCCTATAAGAGCCTAATTGAAGATTATTTTGCAAGTAAGGCGCTGAGGACATCGCCAACTCAGGTCGGAGAGAATGTCATGGGCGGTTTTCCAGCCATGCCCCATGACCCTTTGGACGCGCTCCGTGGCGCCCTAACAAGCCACAGACGACCCCATGGTCTTGGATGTTCCAAGTGACAAGCACGCATGTGCCTCTGTCGCCCCGCCGATATCTTTCGCTAGCGTCTAGCCGCAGGCAGCTACCAACAGCACCGCGCATGCAGACAATGTCGCGCATGCAGATCGTGATGCCAAAGACAAAGTTGCTGACAACAGACCTGTTTCTACCTTGTAAAAAAACTGAGTCCTTTTCATTGTAAATATAGAGTAGTTTTATTCGATGTACTTTCATTATGTTCCTCTAGTGTAGTTAGGTCAAGGCTTGTAACTTTGGTTTATTGTTTTTAAGCATTATTAGGGGGGATCAAGCAATCATAATATTCTACCAAGAAATTCTTTGTACTGATGTCTCTCCCCCTCGACACTGCGCTGCCTTCTTTTATAATAGCTTTCATTAATGCAATCAAGCTTTCTTTTAATTCTCATTACTGTTCTCTCAATTGTTCTTGAAATTGGTTTTCCCGTACGACACTGACAATCTCATCTAACGTACAGAGGGGACCTCAGTTGGCGGACAAAAGCTGCACTGACGTCAGTTTCTTAGCCTTACTTCTCTCTTCCAAAGAATCTCAGGAAGGCGCCGCGTAACAGTACTCACGTTACTCCCTGCACCTTGTGTGAAGATCCAGGTGTTTCTGGACGTGGTAGCGAGTGTTTATTCTCCTGTCGTAGATCCACCGGAGTTAGCAAGGTAGCTGTCTGCCGATCGCAGCCCCACTCTTCTCAGACTGTGTTAGTCTTAGTATTGTCAGTTGTTGTAGTTTGCTCATGACTAGTGACACCCGATGTCAGACTTTGTTTTTCGCATTTTTGGTTTGATTTGAATTTCTTATGAAGTTTTATTGTTAAATAGCTTGAAAGTTTTCTTTGAAATGAAATATTGAGTCTCTTTTGGTAATCATTCGGCTAGCCTAGTACCACGAGAGGCGCCATTACGACTGGGTTAGTTCGGGTCGTGACACTTGTACGCAGTATACTGATAATAACAGGAAAGGAACACAAAAAAATTAAAGCAGTTAACTCATGAAAATAAACTCAATCCTCGAAATCAGTAAAACCAGAAAGATCAGTCCTCAAAATATCATATGAAAATACTGAATTATCACAAAGCAACAATGAATACAAAACACAAAATCCGTTGCGGCGCGCAACGCAATCCCACCGTACAAACACAATCCTCCCTTATTTCACCATATCAATAACAAGAATAATATATAAATTCCATTGTGGCGTGCAACCCGATCTCACCATACAATCAAAATCAATATCACAATCCTCCCTTATTTCACCATATCAAAATCACATATAAAATCCGTTGTGGCATGCAACCCGATCCCTACCATATTAACATCAATCCTCCCTTATTCCACCCATTGCAGCGTGTAACCCGATCCCCACCATATTAATATCAATCCTCCCTTATTCCACTCATTGAAGCGTGCAACCCGATCCATAAACAAAATAAAAAAATGTGGTCAACTTAACAACTCAATTCATTTAAGTTTCTACGACTAAATAATATGAAAGCAAAGCAATAAGGAACTCCGTACCCAATAAAGGAATGCCACAATTTATACAAAACAACAAGACAACTAAAATATATAACAGTTAAAGTGTACAAGTAAGATAAATAAGGCAAGTAGTAATTAATCAAGGACGCATGGACGAAACTTACATTTTAATACGAGAATAATAAGTGACAAGTATCAAGTTAAGGCATAGGAAAAAATTTAAGCATGTAACAGTTAAGACATGGGATAAACTAACTAATGGAATACGGGAAAGCATGGAAACAATTATTTCGACGGTGTATACACACTTGTCACCTGGCATATACGCCGGTACACATGTAATTCACATAACACATAGCTCAAGGGTTCCTATTTCCTCAAATTAAGGTTAGACCCAACACTAACCTCGCTCCGCAAGTAAATCAAAGCTCAATCGGACCTTTCCTCTAAGATTTTCCTCTAAACCAATCGAATCTAACAAAACCCGAGATTCGGATCAAAACCCAATTATCCATTTACCTCCAAAGTCCAATTATGTAATTAGATTCGAAACCCGACCACAATTTGAGGTCTAAATCTCAATATTACAAAAATCTCCAACTCTTCCCAAATCCCTAATTTTCTACCATGAAAGAACATAGATTAAGGTTAGAAATCAATGGGTGTTGATGGAAATGGAAGAAAACGAGTTAAATTACACTAACCTATGAAATGGTGATGGAATTTCTCTTCAAAATCGCCTCTAGGCCGAGCTCTAATGAAAAGATGGTGAAAAATACGTGAAATCCTGTGTTTGGGACATTTTAAATTACTGGCGTCAGGTTCATCACCCGTTCGCGAAGAACTTCGCGGAGGGTAAGCCCCCCAAAGCTTCGAGTTCGCGGCCTTTTCCCCCTGTTCGCGTAGGTTAAATCCATCCCTAGCCCAGGTTACTCTTCACGATCGCGAAGAAGAATTCACCAGACACCAGCAACAGCCAAAACCAGCAATTCTTTCTAACTTCAAAATCATCTGTTGCGTATCTGAAACTCACCCGAGCTCTTCGGGCTCCAAACCAAACATGCACACAAGTGTAATAACATCATACGAACTTGCTCGCGCGATCAAAATAATACCTAGACCCGCGAATCAGACTCCAAAACAGATGAAATTTTCAAAGAAACTAGTAAGCGTTTGGACATAAGAATTGTAAAATTCCAAAAAATGTGAAAAAAAAATTCAAGTGAAAATGGTATTAGAAATTTAGAGTTGTTTTTTGACATAAATATCATTTTGGATTGTTTTTGAAGTTTCGTGAGTGATTTGAGTGAAACTTTTGGAAAATAGCTTTTTGGAGCTTTTCAAATTTTCGAAAATTTCAAAAATGCATCTTCAAGTGAAAATTGGAAATCTTATGAACAAACACTAATTTCGAAAAAAGTGAATTTTTTTGGAAAAAAGGAAAAAACATCTATGTCCAAACGGGCTCTAAAGAACATAAAATTTTACAACCGGACATCTGAATCACGTCAAATCAAATTCGTTTTGCACCAAATTTTGCAGACAAACCATAATTACTTAAATAAACCTATATCAAGTTTCGGAACCGAAATACGAACCCAGTAACAACGAAGTCGACCTACAGTCAAACTTAGAAATCCTTTAAACCTTTAATATACTAGTTTTCAACAATTTACGTTAGATTGAGCTAGGGACTTCCGAATTCGGTTCCGGGCATACGCCAAAGCCCTAATTCACGATACAAACCCGCGGGACCGTCAAATACTGATCCAGGTCTATTTACATGAAATATTGGTCGTAGTCAACTCAAATGAGTTTTAAGGCACGATTTCACATTTTCATCAATTTTCTTATTCAAACTTTTTTCAGAAAGAGGACACGGACTGCACATACAAATTAAGAAAGGCTAAATAGAGCTATTTGAGGTCTCGAA
The DNA here is from genome assembly GCA_005239525.1 of Nicotiana knightiana. Taxonomy (NCBI): domain Eukaryota; kingdom Viridiplantae; phylum Streptophyta; class Magnoliopsida; order Solanales; family Solanaceae; genus Nicotiana; species Nicotiana knightiana. The sequence continues at coordinate 141,346 of ML410709.1, forward strand.
ACACAGAAATAAACGGTAAAACTATAAATGACCTATGGGTCATCACAAGAACCCATTTTATTCTAAAAGCTCTCAATAAAATATTTTCTTATGCTTTTTATTTGCATCCATACCTCACTGTATTTTCTTTGGGATTAATGTGTTCAACATAACTGTGTGAATTTGATAGATTAAGATAAAGAGCATGATTCAACTCAGCAAAAATTTACATACATGTAATAATGATCATGAAAATAGATTCTGCAAATCTTTTTGCAAGTGAATAATCGTGAAATACAGTGTGAGTTATATTCATAAAGGCATATGTTACTTCTTTTAGTTCCTTCGATGACATACTGATAATGTCATGACATATATCATGGAAAGTAGGAACCTTTTAAGTAAGTTCCCCATATCTAAATGATTTTTCCGATAAAATTTATAATTAATCTGTCTACCAAAAGTTATGATATGAAATTTCTTTTTCAGGTGAGATTTATTTGCCTAATTTATTTTAGCATAACTGTCATATATATGTCAATGATCGACGAATGCTTAATGGTCACATTAAAAGATATAGCTAAATAGAAGAATAATCTTTAGGGTGAAGCTATATTATTAGCTTGTATTTATAGAGTAGAACTCTTTATAAATTGTGAAAAGATTCTCTTTAACCTGAAATTTTTGAAAATGTGAGGGTCCATGGTGTCCATAGTTAAATATCATATTTCTAAGAATGAAAATCTTAAGAAATATTATTTGTTAAAATTATAATGAGAAATTGAGATTTTGTGTGGCAAAAATTTGTATTGGAAGATAAAAAATATGTTGTATTTCTGCTTTTAAAAGTTATGTTGATTCGGGTCTCTTAGTCATTTGGGTGAAGAAATCATTGAATTATAACATGTTTCGTACTGATTTGAAATATTTCTGTAGAAGTTAAAGTTTCTTCTATATTTAAATATTTTACTTTGGTACTTGACTATGAAAGGTACAAAAAGAAAATAAATTCTTATAAAATAATTTTATGCCTTACTTTAGAAATATGAGTTAGTATTTAGTATGTGAATTTTTCACTGTATTAGAAGGATACGATGATGATATTGAATTTCTGATTCAGATGAGAAAAGCTCAATAGTGATTATGTGATCACCTTTTGGTAGGTGTTGTAGTATTAAAATTGTCTGAAAGTGAGGTTGATTAAGAAACCTCTTGATGAGTTAAACCGACTATAATTATGTCGACGAATTGTGATTGCCAAGGCGTAATAACCATTGTAAGAAAATAAATCTTTCAATGGGAAGAGTAGATACATTATCTAGAGACATAATGTGATAGACAAAATACTTAGAGATGAGAATTTTTTATACATATTATGCATAGTCAAAGTGGATTTGGTCGATCCTTTGACTTATAAATGAAACATCACGGGGTTGATACTTTTGTGAATTTGAGATGTATCAACAATGATGGTAACCCAACCTATGGGATTGGATATCCCATGAAATAGGTTCATATAGGTAATAACAAGTCATTAGTCGATCAAATATGCACTATCAAAATATGTCTCTTCCTTTGGTGTATCTATATAGTGCAAGACTACAAAGAATGTGAGACTGAGTTATTAAACTCTTAATCTGATAATCCATAGCCTTTTGTAGTTGGTGTATTGCGCTACAGAATACATTTGATGGATGGACCTATATGAGTGTGGAGTGGGGCCGCTCGTATGAAATTTGTGGCAAAATTTCTAGAGCACTCATGGCCTATTAGCGCAAAACTGCAGTAACAACAGAAATTGTGGGGGTGTAATATAATGAATAAGATCCCTAACTTACAATAAGAATTTTTGGTTCATAGAAATTATCAACTTCACCATAAGTTAAATATTATTTTATCTATATCTGGTTCAAGTCTATAACGCCAGTTGAATTTTATTACACCCGAAACCCAGCAAATTATATTCTTTTCTTTCATTATTTACTATTTATTTTTTATATCCCGTTTTAGATACGTGGGAGATTGTTGAAAAATTAGTGATATCTCAAACGGTAATGTTTATCTTGACTTGAAAAATCTTTTCTCTTTGAAATATTATTTACATCTGCTTATTATTTAGTAAGTTATTCCACAATTAATAGAGTCAAGCTAGTTGTTACTAGCCGTTAACTAGACGTTATCTAGTCGTTGGAGTAACGCCTATATAAATATGATCTTTGGAGAACTAAAGACACACTTTCTAATAAAATTTTCTGAATCATCTTTTCCTCCTATATGTTGGGTTTCTTTCTTGAGTTTTCTGCTAGCTCTGTTCCCAATTTAATAACAAGAAGATCTTGTTGAATCCTGGAAGATATGCCTAATTTTATTTATCACTGTGTGGGTGAAATATTCTTAAGGACAGTGTCTTTGACACATCTCAAACTAATTCGTATTCTCCATAATCAATTTTTTCCAATGAGTCACATAGCATATCCCTCTTTTCTTCCTCATTAGTGCTTGACTAATAAAATAGAAAGAGCCTTTCGTACTTGTTTAGTAAAATTTAGCGATAGGTTAAGGTGGCTTGCTGGGCGCGAATGCCCTTACACTACTAAAAATTCGGTAAAAAGCGACCAAACTTTTGCGACCAAAACTGGTCTATCGGGAAAAGCGACCACAGTTGGTCGCTAAATTAAAGAAAATTATAAAAAAATAATTGTAAATATATTAGCAACCAAGGTTGGTCGCTAATTTGGTCAAAATATTGATCGGACTGGTCAGACCTTCTTGGTCAAAGAAATATTTAATTTAGCGACCAAAGTGGGACCCAGTTATAAAATTTTAATAATTATATTATTATTTTAAAAA